>LPNX010467775.1:594261-623556 GCA_001517045.1 Pseudotsuga menziesii | reverse complement strand
GACAAGTGGATAGAGGATACACAGGATGGGCGAGTTGTATGATTACTTCCCTTTTTAAACAGTAAATGAAAGAGCTGAACTTGAAAAGAGACTGTAACTTAACTAGAATAATTAAGCTAACCTCACAACAATCTCTGTTACAGAGATGATGGTCTGTAACAGAGATAGGTGGGTGAACAAATAAAACAGTAAACAGAAATAAATAGTACACTAACCTCACTTCAATCTTTGTGACAGAGATGGTGGTCTGTCACAAAGATAGGTGGGTAAAAGGAAAAAGAACTACTTATCTACTTTACAGAATATAAATGCTTTACAAAAACTTCAGAAAATACCCCAAGAGACTCTCTTTGGGGTTTACAATAACAGAAAAGTTGAGAGTTTGGACCCCCCTTGAACCGGTTGAGGGTTGAGATATTTCTGTGCCCTTTTGGACAGCAAATCTCCTTTAAACCTGCACTACCTGTCAAAAACCAGTGAACTATTTTCGCTGCAAATCTCATAAAACACTAAAAAAATTACTGTTAAAAAATATTAGTGCAAATTTACAAATTTACAGAAAAAATAAAAAATTTATGAATGTGATAAGTAACAGAAATATAAAGTTTAGGGGGCTGAAAACTCAGTTTTCAGCCACCTAAATGATACTAAAATAGCAGAAATAACCAGTTAAATCAATATATATGAGGTTAGGGCTCTAAAACAAGGTTTACATCCACTAAACAGTGAATAAAACCCTGTTTAAAACAGGCTGAAAGTAGATGGCCGAATTGAAATTTTACAGAAATGAGCCCCTGGAGAGATGCCCTTGCTTGGAAAACCTGCAACAAATCTAACTCTGCAAGAAATTGTAAGCCTAGAGGAGAATGCTCAACGATCCCTGCAAAATACTTTGAAGAAAAACGTCAAACAGTTCACAAAAGAGAGCAAAAATACTTTTACTCTCTAATCTCTCCACAAAATACTTTGTGGAGAGCTAACTAGACAAATACAAAAGATGCAAAGCTAGAAAATATATACAAGTTACCTTACAACATGAAAGATGAAAAAATGTAGCACAATGTCCCTCCAAAGATTCCTTAGATTAAGTGGCCCAACTAGGGCAAGAAGATTACAACAGCAAGAGAACTTGAGAAGATAGTGGAGAAATAATCCGGCAGCATAACAATAGCATGAGAGAGCCTGAGAAATGAGGGAGTGAGGCCCCCATTTTATAGTTGAGGAAGACCCCCAACCCCTTAAAGATCAATGGCTGAGATTAGACCTAGATCTAGGTTAAATCTCCACCACTAGATCTAGGTTTTTGGCTTTTATTCCTCTCAATCAATCTCCACCCTTGGATTAATTCCTGATCAATGGCTGAGATTTTTGATCCATGCCAAAGCAATATACACCCTCAGATCTAGGTATTTGACCAAGATCCTCCTCTAAATCAACGGCTTGGATGAGCTTTGGCAAAAACGTGGGCCCAAGTAGGCGCCCCCTCCACATTTAGCTTTGACTTTAAGTGTGGTGCCCTTCCTCCTCTAAGTATGGCGGCTCCTCCAAAATAGCTAGGCGTCTTCCTAAGGTAGCGCCCTCTTTAGATGTAGTGGCGCCCTTCTAAATGTGGCGCTCTTATATTATGGTAGCGCCCCACCAAATGGTAGCGCCCTCCTTTCCAAATTAGCGCCATCTCTATATTTAGTAGCGCCCCCTCTTTTATGTTGGCGCCTTCACCAAATTTGGGGGCGTCTTCATTTGGCTAGCGCCCTCTACATTTATGTGACGTCCTCCTTTAAACTTGGCCGCCCTCTAAACTTGGTGGAGAGTCCTCTTAACTTGGCTTTGACCATAGCCTTTTATTCCAAAATGACATTTAACCTTTAACTTAGGCTAAAGAACATTTTTACCATAGTTTTAATTCTCCAATTTAATTTTTAAATTTTTTCAAGTTAGACTTAGGAAAAATTAAAAATAAACTTGAAAAATTTATATCTAGGCCATGGGGGGGTGGAAAAATTTGGAATAAATTTTTCCTAGGCTCAACAACCCCCAAACAAAATTACCATGGCATTATTTGATTTTTTCCTTCAAAATCAAATAATATGAATTTTGACTTAGGAAAATTAAAAAATTTCCCTAGGGTAGATAGACCCCTCCTGACCAAAATTGGTCTATCTCTTCAACCACTTATCAGAACGACATGGGACTCGAAGCAATGGCTTAGGGGGTTCCATAGCAATTTTATTGTGCATTCATAGCCCCTATTACAAAATGCCATGCTTGAGTCATTTCATTATTACATCAAAACTCAGTTAATTAACCACCAAGGGATGGAATTAATCAACTGGAAAAAATTAATAAAAATTCAAAAACATAACGAAACTCCGCAAGACTCTAGACAGATGCCTAGCATGGTCATGAATTACATTTTAAAGCCTTAGCCACCTCATGGACTTGACTGGTAGAACGCCCGTCACCACTTTGGAGGATTTTGAGTGAAAACCAAAACGATTAAACTCGTTTGTTCAACAAGATCAATTGGAAAGGGAAAAACACTCGATGAGGGGACTTCCCTAACAACCAGTTCCATGGTGTGGCATCTGTATCATATGATCCATACTAGTACATAAAATTACATTAATTTTCCCACGCAGGGGAGCGGACATTTCGTTTTACAAAGGGGCAATTGCCCTGCAGGAGTGAAAAAATCCTCAGATTTTTCCAAGGTATAATTATGTACATCCACATGTACATGGAGTTGCCACCTAGTCGAAATAGGTGGGCAACAGACTCAAAGGGTTGACTGCAAAGCTGATGTCTGGTCTAGTGTTGACTAGATACATAAGTGATCCAATAAGCTGACGATATAAGGTAGGCTCAAATCCGTCTGACCCAGATGCATCAATCTTCCTCCAGTTGGAAACTAGAGGTATGGCCATAGGCTTACAGTCCGCCATCCTGAATCTCTTTAGGATCTCAACTGCGTACTTCCCCTGTCCAATGAAGAAGCATCCATCTTTCTACCAAACCTCCAAGCCCGAAAAATGATGCATCAACCCAAGGTCTTTCATCTCAAACTCCACTGCAAGATTATACTTGCAGTCTCCAATCAGCCTCTCATCCCCTATCAAAAAGAGATCATCCACATATAGAACCAGTATGAGAGGCACCTCACCTGTCAAGAAGTATAAGATGTGCCCAGCCTCACTCAGCTGAAACCCCATCTCCCGTAGATAGTTGTCAATCCTCGAGTACCATGCTCGAGGTGCCTGCTTGAGCCCGTAAAGAGCTCGATGCAGTCTGCATATATGCATCTCCTTGTTCTCCACTTCAAACCCCTCTAACTGCTCAATATACAACTCCTCCTCTATCACTCCGTTGAGGAAGGCAGTGTTGACGTCCATCTGATGGACACGCCAACCCATCTCAGTTGTTAGTGAGATAATGGTCTGAATGAAAGGATACCTGGCAACAGGGGCAAAGGTCTCCTCATAATCAATACCCTCCTTCTGTGAAAACCCCTTTGCCACAAAGCACGCCTTGTACTTCTCCACGCTTTTGTCTGTTGCATGCTTCACCATGTAGATCCATCTGGATCCCACCACCTTTTTCCCTTGTGGCCTCGGCAGAACCTCCCATACCTGGTTTTTCATAATTGAGTCAATACTCCTCAACCATAGCCTCCTGCCACACATCATGTTGTGCAGCCTCCCTGAGGTTGGAAGGTCTAGAGTTGATTAACTCTGCCATCAGTGCCATATTCAAACTAGGGCTAACAGTGCATGCAAAATCTCTACTGATAACCACACATGAATATCTTTTACAGTATGCAGCAGAGTATAAAACTGAGAAATAAATCACAACATCGCATCACAATATTGACACTATTATTTTGGGTATTGAAACCCTCGGAAAAACCCAAGATGGCAAAACTGGTGCAACAGTCAGATATAGATTTTATTATGAGAAAATATGGAGCGTTTACAATCACTGCAAATTCACCCAAACCTGGCGAATGCAGTACCTGGCAGAATCACTAGGAAAATCCCAGCTAAACCTCAACACCCTCCTGTGTGAGTGTACGGCCTAGTTGTACGAAGCTCGGTGATCCTGCTGCTCGCTCCTCCATCTTCCCAGCTAAATCCTTTGTCTGACTTTCTCTCCCTGTCTGTAATCTGTCTCTGTCGGAATACAAGTGTGTGTTCTCTCCACTAATTGATCTCTCTTTTATAACTTTAGGTAAAGCAAAAGCCCTAATTTCACTTTCACTTTCACTTTAACTAGTGTTTCACTAAAGTTAATTTAGATCACTTTAATTTATTTTCCAAAGTAAACTTAGGAAAAGTAAATTAAATACAACTGGTTTCCTAATTTAAGTCTTCTGCATGCAAAAACACATGCATGCAAGAAGACCTTCCTTGTTGTTGCTAGTTTAACAAGAAGATGACCCATTTTACTAATGGGGGAGTCGGCCTAGGGCTGAGGGACATTCTTCGAGAAAATGGAGGCGCTTGGTCTGTTACCAAGTATTTGACCTTGGGTCAAATTATGCAGCCTATGCCTGAGGCACCTGGTCTGTTACCAGGATATCACTATAAGCCCTAGACCAGGTCTGGGCATGTGAGACACTCAGACCCTCAATCAGTGGGCTTTGTGATCTTCTCCAAGGCTTGGGTAACCTTGGTTAAGAACTTAAGACACCTAGTACCTGATTTTGGTGTCACATGGAGTGTGAGATAAAAGCATTAGTAATTCTCTCTATTTATGATGATGTACTTTGAGTGGGGATGAAGGACCACCTTGACAACTTGTTTTTTACCACAGGACACTTGAAGAAGGCTAAAGGTAAAAGTTAAAAATACAGAAGGACCCTTAGACCACTAAGGAGTCAAAGTGAAAGTGCAAAAAGACCTTTAGTACCACTAAAGGTAAAAGTCAAAAAGATAAAAGAATAAAATAATATTATTTTGTTCTTTTGAGTTTTGGTCCACTTACAGGTGATTCAAAATTATAAAAGAAGATCAATCCATTTCATTTTGACACACTTACTCACTCATCATCGACAGTTGCTCTAAAGGAAGATTTCATTGGTCTTTGCAAAAAGGAGGATTTCTTCTTATGTTTTGTTTATGCCCTAGCATGGAGGATTCTAGCTAGGGAATTTACATCTAACCCTAAATCTGCTAGGTTTTTGTCCCACCCATTAAAGATTGCTAGGGTTCAATCCTAGTTCACTGCAAACATTCACAACACCCTCAGATCTTCACGGGCAGCAGCTAGTGCATCTCAGGCAGCTTTGAAGTCTTCACGGGTAGTCTTTATTTCTTCACAGGTTGCTATAGAATCTTCACAGTTGCTCTAATCTATCACAGGCACCCCTCTCCCAACCTGAACAGCCTTCAGTCAACAGCCTGTACTCTCAAGCAGGCTGGTTCTACTCTCGGGCAGCTTGGTATAAAGCCCGAGCAGCTCAATATAGAGCTCGGGCAAGAGGAAATAGGCTCGGGTAGGTCAAACAGGGTCTGGGAAAGGCAGACAGAAGCTCAGGAAGGTTAACAACGAGTCCGGGCAGGCTGACAGGAATTCAGGCAGGGAAAACAGAGGTCCGGGCAGCTGAGGCAGGCCTCTGGGAAGGAAGAAACAATTCCGGGCAATAGTACGAAACTCGGGTAGGTCACAGGAAGACTTAAAATCTGGGCTTGACAGGAGAGAGAAAATTAGGGCAGAAAGCCCTAATTTGGTTTTGTGTGTAAAAATTATCTTCTGTGAATTTTTTATCTATGATTCAAATCTATTAGGGTTTGGAAATTATTGGAGAACTTTCATCTCATAATTTTGAGAAACTCAAGTCATCTCATTTAAGAGATGAATTACTAATGCTTTTGGGGTTTTTGTCCTTTAAAGGTTTCCCCGTGAAAAACTACTGTGTTCAATGTGTGTGATGTTGTTGATGTTTCTACTGCACTTGTCTTTTGTTATCTTATAGTCTGCAAAATTTTAAAGAATTCATGCTAATGCTAAAATTCAACAAGGAGGTCAAAGAAGGTTTGTATGAGTGCCTAGAGCGCATGGTCCCTGATGAGGGTGAGCAGGTGGAGATACATAGACAGATCAGCTCTTTCAATTAAGCCATGGGCACCTTTGGAAAAACCCTAGCAAAGAAGGCAAGAGATGAGGACCAACCAGGTAAACAATTTCAAATTTCCAAGAATCAAAAGTTTGATTAAGTTCAAGTTCAATTGTTTTAGTTTAAGCTTTAATTTTAAATCTTTAAGTTCAATTGTTTAAGCTTTAGCCTTTAAGTTGTTTAAGTTCAATTTGCAATATAATTCGTTGAACTAACTTTGTCTCTACAACAAGTTGGTGGGAATCACTTGGTAGACAATCTGCTCAATTGCAAAAGTTTGCAATTCGAATCCTTAGTCAACCTTGCAGTGCTTCTAGGTGTGAACGCAATTGGTCTGTCTTTGAGCGGATTCACACGAAGAAGAGAAACCGTTTGGAACAAAAACGTTTAAATGATCTCATCTTTGTGAAGTACAAACTTCGGCTAAGACACAACTAGTTGTTAAACAAAAGAACTGATACAGGTCCCCATTATGTTGGAGGATATTGATCCAAACTCAGAATGGGTAGTGGAGATTCAGTCGACAGATTTTGAATCTGATTTTGACATTGAAGTTGAAGATGAGTTGAGGTGGGATGCTTTGGATGCAGATCCACTAGTACCAACTGCAAGGGATACAGGTGCAGATCCAAACATTGCAGGAAGTGGTGGTACTAGTACTAGTTGCATTAGACGACCTAGCCATGCAGCCTGTGCTTCTACTAGGGTCGTAGATGTCCCTAAGGGGGAGTCCTCCAAGGAGTATGAGCTAGATGTTGATGTTGAGCATCCTATTTCCAGCAATGGTGTTGAGTTTGATGATTGATTAGCCATGAGTCATGACTCATGACTCATCATTGATCATTTTTTTTGGATTGTAGAGGCTATTTTGATGATAGAGCCTCATTGATATTGTATTTTCTTTCAGACTCTAAGAAATGTGCTATGAGATTTTGCTATGTACTACGATGCTATCTTCTATGTAGTGCACTTGGTGCCATTTTGTGATCCATACATGGTTTATATACCATATATATATGAGTAGACTTTGCATATTATGTCTCTAATCATCTAATGGCTTCAAATCATATTTTGGAATGTGTTAAATTTACTTTTTGTCATTCAAATTGTATTTTTTTTTGTATTATTTAATAGCCTGGTTCATTGAAATCAAACCGCTCCAGTTCATTACCGGTTCCGGTCTGAGATGACCCTCGACCGGTTCAACTCCCGGTTCCAAGTTTTAAAACTTTGAGATATATATATATATATATATATAAACTTTTAGAAGTTAGAATTCATAATAAACATTTGTAGTTGCTTGTAAGAACAATATTCTATACTATACAGTATTATGCACATCCCTACACTTTCTAGTTCCAAAAAAGCTCAGGCAAATAAGAAAAAAGTTGAGAGACCATCATTGGCACTTGAACATGAGCAAAATGCAGTTTAGCTTTAGAAACTTAAGTTTAACTATTTTCAATCTACATAACTCTATAACAACTCTTCTTCCTTAGATTTCTTGTTTATGAGGATTGGGTTAAAAAGCATTGTCTTCTGAACAGGTTTTGCAGATTTTTACAGCTGTGTTGAAAACCACTACAAAACATTTTGGGATATACATGATTGCATTCTGTAAAGAGATTAGATTCATATTTTAGATTAATAAGGATATTGAATAGAAATTTATTCAAATGTTTAGTACCCAATCTAAGTCTTCACTATCCAATTGTTTACACAGTACTTGATGTTGGGATGGGGTAAGAGTTGGACTTGAATAACTTCTGGACACCTATGTACAATATGTAAAAGCTAAGATAACCCTAAAAATGAGAAGAACAAGAGCAATACCTAGAAGGATAAAACCTTTGAGTTGTTGCAATTCTTAATTCGTTGACATAGAGGCTTTGTTGCTTATAATGATGTCTAAAAAGACAATAGTTAAATCACCAGAAACACAAATCAAAATCCATCATACACCACCCATATTTTGAGTTGCAACTTGTATAGGTTCAGATTTAGAATCAAAATAATACAAAAAATATGGATGGGATAAATGATCATATTGTGGAATCATCAATGTCCATTGTCAAACTGAAGATGCATGCCTGAAACATCTCCAAAATCTGTCTCGGACATCTCTGAAATCGCCTTGGAATGTCTCCAAACTCTGCCTGGAAGTCCCAAAATCTGTTGGGGACGTTTTGGATATGGCCAGCAAGTCCCCAAGTCCCCGATGAAATCCCCAGTAGACTAGGGACATTTCCTAGGGGTCCCCAAGTCCCCAGGACGCAATGAAGGTACGGGGCTTTTTTAGGGGCGCCAGGTCCCTGTGCAACATAGGAAATTGTTAAGGGACTTGACACTAATATTGAAGACATAGTATAGGCATCTCCTGCTGTTTTGTTTGCTGTTGTATCTGTTGTTTTGATGAGTTTTCAGATATGGTTTAGGCATAAGAAGTTTCCCTAGAGGGCTGAAAACTCATAGGACTGTTTAGTATCTTCCCCCCTTGAATTGCCAGGAAGTTCGGGCTGTTTTGAGGTGAAGTATCATACTTCTGTTGCTGTTTGGTACTTTAATTTTAAAAAGTCCTAGGGCTAAGATTTGGGAAACCTTCTAGGAAGAAGGTGGAATTTTTGTTTAGAATTAAAGTGCGAATTCCAAGAAATTTCCAACATTCACACCTATAATTTATCAGTAAAATCAATTTATTTACCTACTTTTCACACCAGATTTCCTAGGCAGAAGTAGTCTAGCCTTGGGGTTAGGTCACCAATCTAAAAAAACAAATGATCATTCTCAAAGTGATTTAGTTAAAAAGCGTGAAGGGGACAAGTCATCTACCCACTAGAGAAATGGATCAAAATAAAGCAGAATAGAATTTCAAGGAGTTGAAATGAAAGAAGCACTTCAAACATAAAACGTGACCCCTGCAAAAACACAGAACTATTCCCTGAACTATGTCAAAAGGTTAACTTTGGGACCAAGTATATCTCGTCAAGCAATTCTTAAAAGTAGAACCAAAATCAGTCGCAATGCAAGACGTCAAATAGTGGATTGGTATACTTTGGACTAACCAAATAATTCTATCTTTAAAGTCCAATAATAAGAACATCTATTTTATTGACAATGGTACCTCTTCACTGCAGCAATAGTCAATGTCCAAGCAAAACTAGAGAAATGAGGAAAGGAATGGAAATTATGATCAAATTAACAGCAGTCTCTGCTTCTCTAGTGAAACCCTCATTTTTTAAGTACCTGGACAGTAACTGAGTAATTCTATCTTTAAAATCCAATAAGACCATCTATTTTATGAACAGCGGTACTTCTTTACTACAACAATATCCAATGCCCAAGAAAATCCTTTAAAATGAGGAAAGAAATGGAAATTGTAATCAAATTAACAGAAGCCTCTGTTTTTATAGTGAAAAACTCAACTTTATGTAAATTTCATTACATAAATCAAATTCATGCCATGGTGAATCTTTACCTGTAGCATGAGATTCACAGGACCCTTGCTTGCATTGTATGGGAACTCTCCTGTACCACATTCAAAAATGGAAAGTCCTAGGCTCCAGATATCTGCTGGGAATGAATAATATTCATTGCCGATTCTCTCTGGTGACATGTATGTGACTGTACCAACAAATGTACCACACTGCATCCACCATGGTAAAATCAAGTCACAGTTAACAGTAAACATTCTTCCCATACAAAGTATTTGTAGTTAATCTGCTGCTGAAAAATGCATTCCCTTGACAGTTCATTGAATAAGACTTTCTATCAGACCAGTTAACTACCTTAACTCAAAACTGAATTTCCCTCACAGATATCCACATTATATATTAAAATTTATGTTCTGTAATCATACTTGAATAGTTTTTTGTGAAACATCAGCTTAAACATTGAAACAAACTAAATACCATTGCAACAGTGTTCTCCAAACCAACACTAATGCCAAAATCTGTAATTTTTGGCTCTCCATTCAAATTTATAAGCAGATTAGCAGGCTTTATGTCTCTATGCACCAGATGCCTAATGCGATGTAAATAGTTCAGTCCCTACAAATACAACAACAAATCGTTCTCCATCAGTCATTATGCAATAGATAAGCAAAGAAGCATCACAAGGTTGATTAAATCAAAAACAGAATTCCCTTGCCACAGAAGCCACAATCGAAATTATCTTACATGTAAAATTCTGTGTGTGATAACAGAAAGAATTGGCTCAGGAATGCGCTTCTTTGATTGAGCAAGGTCTCTAAGTGAGCCTCCATCCACATATTCCAAAGCAATGCTGATTTGTCCAGATGCAGGAGTGTAAAAAGCCCCATGAAACTCCACTAAGCCATTCACATGTGGTGCCTCACATAGTGTTCGTATCTCATTTAATAGCTGGTGCCGTTTTTCCTGCAAATTTATGAAAGTCGTTACTAAACCAATAATAGTAGAAAAGCTGTACTCTCAGTTTTAAACATTAACTTTCAACACTTAGAAATTAAATATATTAATTCTCTGGTGAAGTAATACACTTTATGTAGTTCAAACTCCAGTAAAATATAGTAATTCCTTGGTGAAGTAACAACCTTTGTGTTGTACATGTTAGAGGTTGGGATTTAATCATTTATTACCATGTACATTAGATTTACATTTTTCCATGTAAACTTTGTTTGATTTGTAGCTGGCAAGATGTAGGGTTAAACCGTCAAAAATGCATCTGTGATTTCCAGCCAAGGCTCGTATAAGGTATAGGCAAACACTGATGTCCAATAAGACATTCTACAGACATGAAGCAGAGTACCTCAGATGTCAGAAAACTTGGAATTTCAAGTATATTCGATCACTTAAGAGGCAATTCGATTATATTTCAATGTCCTTCTTGATTAGGAATATATAAGAGATTACACTAAAAAATAGGAAGCTCAAGAGAAAATAACAATATGTGAATTTCCAAAGCCTGGCAGACTGAAGTCCTTATGTTCTCAACAAAACAAGTCTGTTATTTATTTGCAGAAATACTTCTTCACATAGCGACAATCACCCAATAGCTGGAGAGTAAATAGTGGAAGCATTAAACAATTACACACATACACAGAATTTCTCCTTTAAATCAGTTTATCGTTCAACTTATCAAAGCTTACAAGGTATCCTCCACAATCTGCTTAAAACCAGCAGCAGCATGGTAAACAAATCACCCTAGAACTGAGCTGTAAGGACTGTTGATAAGGTAACAGCCTGCACAAGAAAAAGGAACATCTGCTGTATGGCCTCTACGCTCTACTATGCGACTAATGTAAGGATCCATACAGAGTCTACCTGCTTGGTGCTGGTCAATCCTCTTCTCCTGTCTCTGCTTTCTCTCCTCCAATCACTTAACCTGCTCAACTGTTCAACTGTCCTCCAAAAATTGTGTATGAACTCTCTATCTTAACCTATCTTTATACATGTGATGATACCCTAATCTCTTAGTGAAATATATGGTTGAGAACTTGAGATTAATCCAAGTCTAAATCATTAATGTAGCAAATACACTATATTAGAATCAATGGCTAAATATAAGAATTTTCACTTTTTCTTGAAGTGAATTACAAAATAAAATTGTCTTGAACAACTTCCATCATGAACCTGTGTAAAATTTCTTGTCCAAGCTATATTTGATGCTCCCTCTTAGTGAGGAAGGAGTTCTGCACCAATCCAAGTTCATCTATGAATGCTTCAAACTTCCCTTTTGCTAAGGGTTTGGTCAAAATATTAGCTACGTATTGATCTAAGGAAATACATTAGGGCTTTACTGCTCCTTTCTTAACCATATCCTGTATGAAGTGATATCTAATCTCTATGTGCTTGGACCTGTCATGAAACACTAAATTCTCTGATTATCACAATAAATCACTGTTGAATCCAACTCCTCATAAACAATCTTGCAAGAAACTTGCAAAGCCAGATGACCTCACAACTAACATTATTGGATGCCATATACTCAGCCTCTGTTGAGCCAAGTGCCATGGAAGTCTACTTCTTGTTGAACCAAGACATAATCGTTAATCCCAAGCTAAAGAAGCACCCCAAGGTGCTCTTCCTATCTAATGCACTGCCTGCCCAATCTGAGTTTGTATACACTTGCAACTTCACTTCACCATCCCCAAGATATCTCAGAGCATATTCCATTCTGCCCCTCAAGTATCTGAGCACATGTTTTGTTGTTACCCAATGCTCCTTGGCTCCACATGAACTAACCCAAGGTGCTCACTGCAATACATATATATTTTCTAGTGTTGACCAAATACATCGAGGAACCTATGGCCTATATAACATAAGGTAGACCATCTTTGAATCCGAAGTTGTTAATTTCCTCAGATTAGTGATCATAGGTGTCACCGTAGGTTTGCAGTCCTCCATCCAAAAGCCTCTTCAGGATCTCAAATGCTCTATGTACACTTCTTCCTCAATTATCGCATTGAGGAAAGTTGGTTTTACATCCATTTAATGTATCTTCTATCCTGTAACTAAAACTAGAAGCATAGTTTCTCTAATGGAAGTGTGCCCAGCTACTGGAGCAAAAGTTTCTTCATAGTACACTCCCTCTTCCTAGGAAAACCCTCTTGCCACATACCTCACTTTGTACTTCTCAATGCCACCAATTGCCACATGCATGATCTTATGTAGCAACCTAGAACTAATTACTGATTTACCTGCCAGACCAACACTTCTACAAAAACAAGCCCCAAGTTGGCCTTTTAAAATAGCAAAAAGACCCCCCATCGAGGAACCTATGGCCTATACAACATAAGGTAGACCATCTTTGACTCCGAAGTTGTTAACTTCTTCAGATTAGTGATCATAGGTGTCACCATAGGTTTGCAGTCCATCATTCAAAAGCCTCTTCAGGATCTCAAATGCTCTATGCACACTTCTTCCTCAATTATCCCAGTGAGGAAAGTCGGTTTTACATCCATTTAATGTATCTTCTATCTTGTAACTAAAACTAGAACCATAGTTTCTCTAATGGAAGTGTGCCCAGCTACTGGAGCAAAAGTTTCTTCATAGTACACTCCCTCTTCCTAGGAAAACCCTCTTGCCACAAACCTCACTTTGTACTTCTCAATGCCACCAATTGCCACATGCATGATCTTATGGAGCAACATAGAACTAATTACTGATTTACCCTGCTAGACCAACACTTCTACAAAAACAAGCCCCAACATGGTCTTTTAAAATGGCAAAAAGACCCCCCTCTTTGGCACATATGGGATGGAACAGTGAAGCAACACTCACCCAAGACTCGCAAGTACTCGCAAGTCTTGGCAAGTCAACCTCCAAACCGAGTAACCATTGAAGACTCGTCTCAGACTCGACACACTCGCACGAACTCGGCATACTCGCACGTACTCGACACGAACATGGAACAGACTCGACAAGCACAGAAAATATCCTCGTGGACGTCAACTATTGTTTGGGTTGATCGTTTGTGGAGGGAAAAACAATGTGAATGCCCTTATAAAGGGCCAACACCATATGCTCATTCCTCACTGATTCATTCATCGATCAATTGCTAGTGTTGAGTGGGCTCATTCATTAGTCATGGAGGAGTGCATTGTTTGAGTGTGAGAAGTTCTGAATCAGTCGGGGAGAATGCCCTTAAAGGAGTGAAACTATGAAAGCTCGCAACTTTGTGAAGTGTGAACTGATTCCAACGCCTTGGTTGACCGTTAAAGGAGCTGCCATCTGAGATTCTAAAGGAGGGCGTCGTCACTAAGTTTTTTTCCTCGTTGCTATCCAGTTTTTTTCCTATTTGCCGAGTCTTGTCGTGTCTGTTTCGAGTCTTTCCTAAGTCGATGAGTCAACTACCAGTTGAGTTTTTGCCAAGTTCGAGTCGTGCAACATTGGTATGGTGTACTACCCCAAGGATATGAAGGATGACACAAGCAACCCCTAAAGTAGGAATCTCCAAAAAATAACCTCCAAGAGAGTGGATCGTTGTCCCAAAAATGTGCTCAATGAAGGTGACACCCCAACGTGAAATAGTAAAGAAATGTGTGAAACTCTCCTCCAATGAGGTGCTTCCTGGCCAACTTTAATCAACAAGAACAAACATCCCACAAACGTGGAACAACCTCATCAAATCATCACCTCACATGTGATGATCCTCAATACAGGGCAACAAATTCCAAAAGAATGTGTTGATTTTTTCCTAAGCAGCATCGAGAGCCATATTGTGGGAGAATGCAAGCACCTGGTCAATTACCAGGAAATCAACCCAGTCTGGGACTGGGACCTCAACCTGGGGCTGAGGGCCATTCTCTAGGAGAATGGAGGCACCTGGTCAATTACCAGGAAATCAACCCAGTCTAAGACTGGGACCTCAGCCTGGGGTTGAGGGCCATTCTCTAGGAGAATGGAGGCACATGATCAATTACCAAGAAATTAACCCAGTCTGGGAATGTGACCTCAGCCTGGGACTGAGGGCCATTCTCTAGGAGAATGGAAGCTCCTGGTCATTTACCAGGAAATTAACCCAGTCTGGGACTAGGACCTCAGCCTGGGGCTAAGGGCCATTCTGTGGGAGAATGGAGGCGCTTGGTCAGTTACCAAGTAATCGACATTGAGTCATCGGATGCAGCCTGGGGTTGAGGCAAGTGATGCACTCCTCTCCTTGATATATGGGCTATGAGACCTTCTCCATGGACTAGCTACCCCTAGTTGAGAGACCTAGCACTTGATCTTGGTGGCAACAAGCAGATCAAGAAAAAGCATTTAATAATCCTCCTTATTTATGAAGATGCACTTTGAGTGGGCATGAATGGACCATGGGGGCCTTGAAGAACTCTTGAGATGGCCTGTTGTGGTCACAAAATCACTTAAAGGACCAAGTAACCCTAGCACAACTTGTATTGGTCCAAGTGACCATCAAATGGAGGTCCAAGTGTCTCAAAGACAAAGACCAATAAACCACAAAAGATTAAAAGTCAATGGTCAAGGATGAAAAAGAATGAAAACCCTAATGTCAACTTCCTAATTTTGTGGAAACACCTTATGTTTGATGGAAATTAAATAAAGAAGCACTTCAACTCATTTGATCATCATCCAAGATCATCATTTGGACTACTCCAAAAAGACCAGTCGTGGCTGAGGTCGTCTTCTCTCCTATCGCAGCTCTCCAAGGTACAAGGACAAACCATCTTCTAATCTTTTAAGTCTCGGTGACTATCTATTGGGGTATACTTCTCTTCTCCCTAGCGTGACAAGTCTGGGCAGTCACTAAGGCTCTTTTGTTGTGCTCTTTTCCTTCACTGCAGCAGCAGCAAGAGGCTACAAACAGTGACAGTGGTGAGGAGCAGTCACAGGGCAGCAGGAAGAGGATGCAAACAGTCACGATGGTGAGGAGCAGTCACAACGTAGCAGCAGAGGTGCTACAGCTCACAGTGGGGGCAGTTTGTAGCAGCAGCAAGGTGGCAGCAATAACCACAATCCACGTAGCAGCAGCAGCGATGTAACAGCAATGGCAGCAGGTGATAACAGTCCACATCGCAGCAGCAGCATAGTCCGCGTGGTAACAGCAACATAAGTGGGAGCTGTGAACAGTGAGCCTACTGGGGCTTCCTCAGATTGAATAACACAGGTTGTAAAAGTTCGGTTGATTTTTATCTACATTCATCTCAGAGTTCTGTGAACAAATTGATGTAACTATCTCTGCTCATGTACAAACTCGGTCATCTCATTTAGAGGATGAATTATTAATGCTTTGGGGTTTTTGTCCTTAAAAGGTTTCCCCGTGAAAAATCTTGTGTTCAATTGTGTGGATGTTTCTTTTACTGCTCTATTGCTGTTAAAATCTCAAGTACCATCTTTCTTCCAGTCTGCAAATTTTTAAAATATCACACATGTTAAATTTCAACATGGTGTCAAAGCTTTGCATGTGAAGTTTACAGTGATTGAGCAGACCACTACGGCCTCCATAGACCTTGGGACAATTGCAGAATGAGATAGTAGACTTATTGATCATATATGGCTTCCAACACCTTCAGACCAGAGGAACGACTTGAAGGGTCAGCCAACTACAACTCATGAAAAGCAAGGATTATGGCCACCTTGGAAGAAAACGATCTTGATGACTTGGTCATCAATGCTATGAAAGAACCTACAACTAATGCAGGGAAGATAGGCATTAAGAAAAAGAAATCCAAGGCAAGAAGAATTATACATGACTCAGTGAAGGTGACCTTGATGCTTGCTATAACACCACTGAAGACTGCCAAAGAATGTTTTGACACCTTAACAAATCTATATGAGAAGAAAGCACCCAGTCAGAAGAAAGTACTTAAGAAGAGACTTTGTACATTAAAGACGGAAAAGGATGAAGGTGTGGCCCTCCTCTTCACAAAGATTGCCCAGGTAAGAGATCAACTTTCTGCCATTGGTGGTCCCTGTAGATGATGATGATCTTGTCCAAACTGTTTTCGATGGTCTTCCCAGTTCTTGGGAAACCTTTTTGGCTACTGTAAGTGGACGTGAAACTCAGCCAAACTTTGATAGACTTTGGCATGACTGTTTGGAAGAAGGAGGCAGAATTCAAAGCAAAGCTAATGGCACTAAGGAAGGAAACCTTGCCCTTACAGCCAAGACAAGGAAGTTTTAGGAGTCCTTCCCTCCGAAGAAGAAAGAAAAGAAGCCACAAGGTAAGCAATTAGATGCATCAAAAATAGAATGTTTTAATTGTCATAAGATGAGACATTATGCTAGGGACTATAGGAAGCCAAAGAGAAGGATCAAATGAAGATTCCAAGCATCTACAGTAGAGGAAGAAGAACCAAAGAAGAAGAGTGTTAATTCTTCCAAAGAAGAAGAATTTAGAAGAGAATACTACTTGATATCTGCTCTCTCAGGATCCAACACCAACAGTGATAACTCTTGGTAAGTGGATAGTCAAGCTTCAAGACATATAACAGGATTCTGTGAAGCTCTTACAAGCTACAGGAAGAAGAAGTTCACCAATCAAGTAGGCCTCGCAGATGATACCACCTACAAAATCGAAGGAGTTGGCTCAGCGTCACTTCAACTTGACTCAAGGATTGTTTTGCATATCGAAGACATACTACATGTCCCTGGCTTGAAGAAGAATCTCCTCACAGTTGTTGGCTTAGAAGATAAAGGCTACAAAGTTATCTTCGTGGACAGAAAAGTTCTACTATGGGCAAATAATGAAAAGTTAAGTTTAGTTGAATTGATTGGAGTTCGAGAGGGAGGTCTTTAAAAAGCATCCAAACACTCCACTCAAGCATTGGTTGACAACACAATCAACCCATGTGAACTATGGCATCGAAGGTTTGGACACCTTCATTATACAACTCTCCCTGGTCTTCAAAAGATGGTTACAGGTATGCCTGAGTTTTCTCATGAACATAGTGGTGTTTGCAAAGGCTGTGCTCTAGGCAAGAATACTAAGAAATCCTTCTCCACAAGTAATAGTAGATCTAAAGGGATCTTGGACATGATTCATTCTAACATATGTGGGCCCATGTCTTCACCTTCCTTGAGTGGTTGCTTGTACTATGTATTGTTCATAGATGATTACTCTCGCAAATCCTGGATTTACTTTCTAAAGGTGAAAAGTAAAACTTTTGACAAGTTCAAGGAGTTCAAGGCTCTAATTGAAAACCAGACAGGAAGACACATTCGTATCTTGAGGTCAGACAATGGAGGTGAGTCTAAATCTAATGAGTTTGATGATTTTTGCCGAGAAGCAGGAATCAAGAGTAAGCTAACAATGCCATACAACCCTCAACAGAATGGGGTTGGAGAAAGGAAGAATAGAACAATATGTGAAGTTGCCAAAGCTATGCTGTGTGACCTCGATCTTCCTTTATCTCTTTGGGATGAGGTTGCTTGTACTGCTGTCTACATTCAAAATAGAAAAGACTCCAGAAGAAGTATTCACAAGCAAGAAACTCGCAATTGACCACATGAGGATCTTTGGCACTCCTGTATATATTCATGTGCAAACAGAAAAGAGAGCTAAGCTAGAGCCTTCTGGAAAGAACGGCACATTTGTTGGTTACAGGGAAAGCTCGAAAGCTTACCGCATCCATGTTCCTAGACAAAGGTACATTGAAATCAGTAGAGATGTGATATTCCATGAGGAAGCTATGTTCCGCCAATCAAAAGTGCTTCCAAAAGATACAGAAGAATCCCCTTCCGAAATTCCAGATTCTCCTCATTCAGAAGTTAAGAGGGAGGAAGAAGAAGATGAGCCTCAAATTCCAAATGCACCATTAGAATCAAAAAGACCAACTAAAGAACTACTTGAGGCTCCTCCCTCCAAGAGAAGACCTACTTGGTTTCGAGAAACATTACAAGAAGTTGATAAGCATAAAGCTCCTCCTGGAACCTTCAAAGAAAGCATAAAGCCCCAGAAGTACTCGGGTCTTATGAGCAAGCTCATTGATGCAGAACCTTCTACATATAAAAAGCAGCAAATCTACAAGTATGAAATGATGCCATGATCGAAGAATATAATTCAATTATTAAAAATGATGTGTGGGAAGTTGTCCCTAGACCAACAGGGAAGTCTAGATTTGTAGCTCATGGCTTCTCTCAAAAAGAAGGCATAGACTATGACAAAAAATTTGCTCCCGACGCCAGATATACCACCATCAGAACAATCATCTCTCTCGCTGATGTGTTTGGATGGAAACTCCACCAAATGGATGTAAAGACAGCTTTCCTAAATGGAAAAATTGAAGAGGAAGTCTACATTGAACAACCAGAAGGCTTTTTGACTCACGGGGAGAAGTCTCATGTGTGTAAACTGAAGAAAGCCTTGTATGGGCTCAAACAGGCCCCAAGAGTTTGGTATGCAAGAATTGATAGCTATGTTCATAGCTTGGGGTTCTCCAAAAGTACTGTTGACTCCAACCTGTACTTTAAGGTTGTTCATAATCATCACTTGATCCTAATTCTGTATGTGGACGACTTGTTACTTACTAGAGAGGAACATCTGATAGCTCAATGTAAGAGGGAGCTCACCTCTGAATTTGAGATGAAGGATCTAGGTCTAATGCACTATTTTCATGGCTTAGAGGTCTGGCAAAAGCCAGATGAGATCTTCCTATCACAAGGAAAGTATGCAGTTGATGTCTTGCAAAGATTTGGAATGCAGGACTGCAAGTCCATGAGCATACCCATAACAACAAACTTGAAGAAGTTACATGACTCAACCACTTGCTCAAAGGTTGTGGATCCTACTCAGTATCGACAACTCATTGGATCCTTGATGTATCTAGTGCATACAAGACCAGATATCTGCTACACAGTGAATGCATTGAGTCAGTTCATGTCCGATCCGAAGCACATACACTGGGTAGGTGTTAAACATGTGTGAGGTGCTATTACTTATGGGCTTAAGTATACTTCTAGTAGTGGAGTAATGTTAGTTGGATATGCCGACTCCGATTGGGTTGGTAGTGCAATAGACCAGAAAAGCACATCAAGTTACTGCTTCAGTATGGGATCGACAATGATCTCTTGGTCCAGCAGAAAACAGGGTTCCATAGCTTAGAGCACAGCTAAAGGTGAGTATATTGCTACCAGTGATGCTTGCAGAGAAGCAGTATGGCTTAGGAAACTTCTCTCTGACCTGTTTGGTGGAATGCTTGAGTCAACTATTATTCATTGTGATAATTAGAGTTGCATAAAGCTTTTAGAGAACCTTGTATTCCACGACAAATCAAGACACATTGAAATGAAGTACCACTTCATCAGAGACTTAGTTCAGCAAGGTACCCTGAAGCTTCAGTACATCCGTACCGATGAACAAATTGCAAACATTTTGACCAAACCTCTGACTCCAGCAAAGTTTGTGTACTTTTGTGACAAGCTTGGCATTACAGAGAATACCTTTCTCATTGAGAGGGAGTGTTGATTTCTTCCTAAGCAGCATCGAGAGTCATTCTCTAGGAGAATGGAGGCACCTAGTCAGTTACTAAGAAATCAACCCAGTCTGGGACTGGGAACTCATCATGAGGTTGAGGGCCATTTTTTGGGAGAATGGAGGCACCTGGTCAGTTACCAAGAAATCAACCTAGTCTAAGACTGGGACCTCAGCCTGGGAATGAGGGCCAATATCTGGGAGAATGGAGGCACCTGGTCAGTTACCAGAAAATTGACTCAGTCTGGGACTGGGACTGAGGGCCATTCTCTGGAGAATGGAGGCACCTGGTCAGTTACCAGGAAATTAACCCAGTCTGGGACTGGGACATCATCTTGGGGTTGAGGGCCATTGTTTGGGAGAATGGAGGCACTTCGTCAGTTACCAAGTAATCGACATTGAGTCATTTGATGCAGCGTGGGGTTGAGGCACCTGGTCAGTTACTAAGTCATCACCATAAGCCCTAACTGGGTCTGGGCAAGTGATGCACTCCTCTCCTTGATATATGGGCTATGAGACCTTCTCCACGGACTAGTTACCCCTGGTTGAGAGATCTAGCACTTGATCTTGGTGGCAACGAGGAGATCAAAATAAAGCATTTAATAGTCCTCCTTATTTATGAAGATGCACTTTGAGTGTGCATGAATGAACCATAGGGACCTAGAAGAACTCTTTTGATGGCTTGTTGTGGTCATAAAATCACTTAAAGGACCAAGTAACCCTAGCACAACTTGTATTGGTCCAAGTGAATATCAAATGAAGGTCCAAGTGTCTCAAAGACAAAGACCAAAAGACCAATGAACCACAAAAGATTAAAAGTCAATGGTCAAAGATGAAAAAGAATGAAAGCCCCTAATGTCAACTTCCTAATTATGTGGAAACACCTTATGTTTGACGGAATATAAATAAAGAAGCACTTCAACTCAAAAAGACAAGTCGTGCCTGAGGTCGTCTTCTCTCCCATCGCAGCCCTCCAAGGTACAAGGACAAACCATCCTCTACTCTTTTAAGCCTCGGTGACTATCTGCTGGGGTATACGTCTCTTCTCCCTAACGTGACAAGTCTTGGCAGTCACTAGGGCTCTTTTGTTGTGCTCTTTACCTTCACGGCAGCAGCAGCAAGAGGCTGCAAACAGTCACGGTGGTGAGGAGCAGTCACAGGGTAGCAGCAGAGGTGCTACAGCTCACAGTGGGGGCAAATTGTAGCAGCAGCAAGGTGGCAGCAGTAACCACAGTCCACATGGCAGCAGCAAGGTAACAGCAGTGGCAGCAGCAGCATAAGAGGCAGCTGTGAACGGTGAGCCTACTAGGGCTTCCTCAGATTGAAAAACACAGGTTGTGAAGGTTGGGTTGATTTTTATCTACATTCATCTCAAAGTTCTGTGAACAAATTGATGTAACTATCTCTGCTCATGTACAAACTCAGTCATCTCATTTAGAGGATGAATTAATAATGCTTTGGGGCTTTTGTCCGTAAAAGGTGTCCCCGTGAAAAAATTTGTGTTCAATTGTGTGGATGTTTGTTTTACTGCTTTGCTGCTGTTAAAATCTCAAGTACCATCTCTCTTACAGTCTGCAAACTTTTAAAATATCATACACGTTAAATTTCAACAGAATGAACATGTAAGAAATCAAACTCAAGGAGACAGCCCTTCCTCAAATAGTATAACAAGAGGCAAAGACATCCTTCAAGGCCAAATGCGTCCTTAGAGAAGGCATGCAATGATGTGTAGCTGCTTCCAGTGCTGAACTTTCCAAGGAATAATCTTGAAACCTGTGCACAATCAACCTCCCAAGCTGAACAGTCTACACCAAGCAAGCTCCTATAGCTAGACAGCTCCCAAACTGAAATCTGATTTCAAAAAAGCTGGCATGTATCTCTCCGCAGGTGCTGCAACAGATCTACAGGGATCTTGAAAGTGGATCTGCACTCATACCAGCATAGATCCATCTTAAAAGGGGATCTACCAAGCGCCGAGAAGGATCAGACCTCTCGAGATGTAAACCACTTTTTAGAATGTAAACATTGAGGAAGCGTTTTAATTTATCTAATTTGTGTAGTTTTGTGTAGTTTTATATATATGCTGGTGTAAATGTTTTAAATCTAATTTAAGCCGACATGTTAATATATATATATATTTTAAAGGACACATGTCAGCTCTAGGATGAGCGCAGAAGGTGTTACACATTTCCCCCTACTGGGCTGTAGAATGTGCCTCTTCGGCACAACAACAAACAGAAACAGCCAATTGGGTAGGCTCAAGACCCTCCTGACTTCTATCCAGCACATTATATTGCTGGTCCAAATGTTGATCTTTTTTCTGTTGAAGAGCTGCAACTTTATCATGATGAGCTGACTGCACAGAGCATGCCACAGGTCAAGAGTATTACAGGCAGTAAAATTACCATCCTAGTTCTGAAATATACCCTGTAATGCTGCAATATGATGAAGGATTTGCAATATACCCGAAACTCACTGTTATGCCGCTACAGGCAGAGAAATGTCATCTTTAGGCCCAGAATATCCAACAGATCTAACATTGCAGCAAACCCCTGTTAAAAGGTGGACAGATCCATGTTCTGTTTTTCATCAAATGGAAGAAGGAAGGAATGCTTCCAACTGCCATACAAATTCAGGCCTAAAATACTGATTTTTTGTGAGTTTGCAAGTCTTCAGGTCTGATTTAATGGGTTGTTTTGCTGAATCTAGATCAGAGCTTGTCATTAATGAAACAGTCATCAAAAATGTTTCTAGGAAGAGACCATCCATGAAATCAATCATGTCATCATAAATATGGAAGGATGTTTATGATGACAAGCTCTGTCAAGATAACCATGTATCTCTACATGGTTATCTACATGTAGAGATACATAACCAAGCTCTCTACATGACATCAACAGATCATATGGAAATGATCCAAATGAAAGATATGTATCATCAAATAGCCAACCATCATCCCATAGCTACTAGCCTACTCCCATGAAGATCCATCCATCAAGTCATGTAGGGCATCAAATTTCCAACAAAATGTGACCCTCAATTGAAAATTGTGATAAGAATCACAAGTGGACACCCATGCGAAATGCGGGTGAACAAACTCCATCTGAGTCTCCTCTTGGATATAGTCATCCCAGTCTTTCAAAGGAGGGAAGATTCTCACCACCACAAACGCCTTGAACATGTGTTTCCCATTGCTCTAAGAAACCATTCAATGCTCGATTCACAAGCTATTTGTCTTCAATCTTCTCCCCAATTGTTGCAAGTTGATCACAAATCTACATAACCTTCATCAAGTAACTGTAACTTTGCTTGATCAGGTTATCTCTATAGATCTGAGTCTATTATGCAATATCATCTCCCTGTTTATGTTCTCGCTCTAGCAAACGCTAACAAAGTCATAGAACATATACTTCGAAATATTTTTCTCAAATATATGAGGGATCAAATAATCCTTTATAGCATTCATGATCATCTGCTTGGATTTCACTTCCTTGTTCTTGTGAACAGCCAAATCTTACAGATCTGTCAACGGAGTCACTGCAGTCTTGACTATATCCTAGAGCGCATTCTCTTCCACTGAGAGTTATCATGACTTTCCAAGATAGGAAATTTGAGGCACCTTCCAATTTGGCCTCAAACATGAGGTTGGTTGATGCCATCTCTGAGCTCTAACACCCACAAACTCTGAATTCTTATAAGCAAGCACTACATCTGAAACCATGTACTGTTAACAGGTCCTAATTCCTTTCAGTTGGTTCCAAGTTCCAACAATTGATCTACTGTCATAAAGCCTTTAGATCCTCAATCAAAGAAACTTTAATACCATGTGAATTTTCCAAACCCTAGGTGACTGAAGTCCTTGTGTCCTCAACCAAACAAGTTTGTTATTTAATTGCAGAAATATAACTTTTTCACATAGCAACAATCACACAATAGCTCAAAAGTAAACAGCAGAAGCATAAAACAATTACACACATACACAAAGATTTTCTCCTTCAAATCAGCTTATAAGTCAACTAATCAAAAAGCTTACAAGGTAGCCTACACAGTTATTTTAAAACCAACCAATGCATGGTAAACAAATCACCCTAGAATTGAGTCCTAAGGCCTGTTGCCACAAAACTAACACCCTACAGTGTAAGGTCTTCACTAAGGTGTAGCTATGTGCAACTATGGAAGTGCCGCCACTGTCGGCTTAACAAAGACTTCCCTTCACTTTAGTTCCTAATGAGAATCAAGAAGAAGGGGGGAATCCCTACAGGCAACTAACTGTCAAGAGGCAACTTGATTAGATTGTTGGTGAATGATGGTTCAAGAGTTAAAGAAAACTAATGAGTTAGAAAATCTTACAGGAAATTAAAGATTCAAAAACTATGCCAACACAAACGTTGGCCAAATATCCATGAACCATTAAGCATTGATTACTAGTAGAAAATAACCATTAGATGAAATGAATCAAAAGAGATACACAATAATCTTGTTGCTAAGAGAATAGATCAAGTAATGTAAAACAAGGGGTTAAAGATAGCCATAGAAGTTCATCCCATTAAACATTGGTGATTTAAATGAAATTGTTGTTGTAGATTTAAGTTGAAATAACCAAGAATAAAATATGAATTTCTTTAAACCAATAGGAAACATAGTATATAACCATAGAGTGTGCTGATTCAAAGAAATAAAGGAATGCAAGTGAATATGAAAACTCAAAAGAAATGTATCTTATTTAACCATAAACCCTTATTTTATTGTTGGGTTGCCAATAGAATAGAGTAGTTAGTTCCAGAAATACACTCACAACAAAGTGAAATTGTTAATTAACCTTAGTGATGGAGTTGTGATAATGTGTTTAATAATATGAATTTCCAGCAATTTAGATAGATAGTTAAATGCCAAAGAGCTAAAAAAGACAGATAACTAATTGCTTGAAGTAAAAAAATAAAATGTGTTTAGTTACTTGAATATGTCATTAGATTTCAGATCTAGTAGGTGCAAGTGATTTTGTTAATGAACAATGTAACATCAACCAAGATCTAAAAAATGTATTAAGCAAACAGTTTAAGAACGTTGCAAACATTGAAAGGAAAGTAACTCTAAAATAGTTACATATTTAGCCCAATCTAAAAGATAAATGAAACACACTAACTTGAGCTAAGCAAATCTGGTAATAACGTTAATCTCATATTAATTCAGTTTGTAACCACCAAACAAAAGATTACCATAATGTAAGATTTACCCATGAAAATAGCATAGACTTTAAAAATAAACTGTAGCCTTCAAAGAAGGTTTGATCTTGATATCTTTTGCTTACTTTTATGTATGAGATAAAAACAGTGAATAAAGGTTCTTATCCTGCCCAACCTCTATTCTCACCCACAGCCATCCTCTTGACTCTAATGTCTACAATTTCCTCCTCGCAAAGCTATAATTTCTGGTTAATTTCACAGTACAGTTATTGACAATAGAGGAAAACAGCATGAAGATACGTACTGTATGAGTTTGCATGGAAAAGGATTGATAGACTCGAATGAAGATGAGAGGATTGGCGAAAAGGCAACTAACATTACTTATGACCATAGAAGGAAGGACTCTTACAATTGTCATAAAAGTATATTCATCCCATGTGTCCATAGCTCCATGAGTTCCCACCAATCTCACACACACATTCAATGATTGGACTCAATAAGTCAAAAGGAGACAAATGATTCATTTAAGGCACATCATAAAAATGGATGAATTTTAAGGCTAACACATGGCAAAAGAGGATTTACTCTCCCATAGGCCCCCTTTCCTCTTCCCATCTAGTGCTCTTTACAGTTTACACCACCATCTTCATTTTACTATTTTCCATTATAATATTTACATAGATTTTGAGTCATCATAACAAACCAACCACATGGGCCATATAGAAATATTTACATTATACATACTTAGCCATTCACTAGTCAGGCCTTGGCACTAACCTCTGCAAAGAATCTACACTAACATGTGCTGAAAGAAATGTAACTTCGGAAGATATTCTATTGTACTTTTATTGTATTCCTCCTTCAGAGATGTTATTCCTTCATTCGGAGATGTTCTTGGTTAAATGGTCATGTAAAAGTCATAAGGTAAAACCTCCGTTGTAAGTCAGAGCAATAGTACCCACAAACGTATTTTATAAACGGTATTTTTTAAGTCTTTCTAGGTAGGTCGTAGGTGAGACGCCTCCTTCATTTGTAACACACTTCTCACTCAAGCATTGCGCAAGAGAGAGAGAGAGGAGCAGTATACTGCGAAAAGGGAGCTTCTATTATTGTCCTTGGGGTCTTACACTGTACTTGGTTGAATTCTATATCGAGGAAGTTTTCTTGGGTTTTCTCCCCCATAAGGGTTTCCCATAATAAATCTCTGTGTTCTTTTGTGTGGTTGTGCTTGTCTTTCTTTCAATGATCATTTGCATATGGTTATGATGTTATGAAGCTAAATGTCTTAAGATCTCGTATAACCATCAAAATTCTCACATGGTATCATAGCCACCCTGAAAGAAGTCTTCGTGTAGTTGAAACTAAATGACTAGAAGGCAAACTCTAGTCATATTGGCATTTTCCCTATAACTCAAGTTTGGTAAATTCTCAAGAACTAAAACTTGGACAAGCCGAAGATGAAATCTTGTTGTACCTTGTGTGCAAGTTTCAGCCTCAGATTCATTGTACTTTAGGAGATATGATTCCTCCAAATCAAGGTTTCAATCTCTTCCAGAATTCAATATTAAACAGGTGACCTAGAGAGAATTGCTATATCTCGGGCTACGAAGATCCAATTTGAATTTCGCAAGCTGTTCGAGATAGGGCACAAACTGTAGTTTCTATGGTGCGAATTTTAGACCCCGGAGTTGAAACAGTGACACGTGGCAATCCGTACAAGTTCGATATACTGAACCAGTCCTCAAACAGGTCACCTTGGGAAACTTATCATAAGTTCTACTTGGGGAATCCAATTCTTCTCTAACCTGTGGGGTTGGAAAGAAGACAGATCAGGCTATCTTAGGACAAAGTTTTAGACCTTTAGGAGCAGGAATTTCAAAGATACAGCAGAATCAAGATCAAACAATTCTGCAGAAGAAATTGGAGAAACTAGGGCTTCTTGTTCCAGGCACTTCCCTCCACCGATCAGTTGAAAATGAGCACCATCAAACTCACCCCAAAAGCGCACATCTATGGAAGAAGTTTCTCATTCTGTGGATTTTCAATTTTTGACCTTGTTGCCCCCTAATTCACACTTTAAGACACAGGAAAGTCACAACCTACTATGTGTGTCCTTGGGGGCAAGTGAGAGCTGGGGACCACTGTCACCACAGTCCACAACTCCTCCGTTTAGGCAAGATCTCGACAGAGCCAAGGGGGGTAGTCCCTACAGGAAAGCTAAGTTCCAAATTTATTAATTAATTATAAATTAATTAAAGGGATCTTTTATTAAGATTTGTGAATCTAAGCCTTTATATTATCTAAGGAATGACAAGCAGCATGCAAATGCAAAGACTTCCTTTTAATGAAAAGCAGACCTTGAGATAAATAAAGACCAGTGCCTATTACAAATGGAGTCTAAAATTATAACTTTACAGATTTACAACTGAAATTGAAATGTAAGTTAATTAAACCACAGTTTAGGTGTTATCCCAATTAAACAAGGTTACAATATGGCAAATGAATATTTATGAACAATATAAACAATAATAAATGAGCAGTTAACCAATATTAGCAGTATCCACAGTTGTAACAGATTGAATAATGGAACAATTGTCAAGCTATTACCCCAAAAATTTGTGTTACACAAGATCTCAGATTACTAAACCATGAATTAAGGATGCCACCACAAGAATTTGCGAAACTGAAATGAAATGCTTGTAACTGAAAAGTGAAGAGCTTGCAAAAATAAAAGTGCTTGCAGTGAAAACCTTGAACAGCAAGGTGATAGCAATGACCTGTGTTTGTAGGGCGTTTTGCAATGTCTCTTGGTTTATTTTAGTAAATTTTATTAAAGTTTTTCTTCTTGAAGTTTCGTTTTAGAACCGGTGGTGTGTCTACCCCGATCTAGTTCTTCTCCAGTCAAAGAGGGAGTGCTGTTGCGCTCAACAAAGTGGGAACAAAGCCCATCTGTAGCTCACAGGTCAAACCCCAATGGCCTGGTGCTCAACAAGGAGGACGTAAAACGCCTAGAGACCCCCCTCGGTCTACTACCCCTTGTCGCCTCCAAGGTCACTGTTTTTAATTAACAAAAAAATTACTAGATGGATGCCTATTAAACTAAGACTTCCCTATCCCCTGTCGTATCTCGTGAGTACCCCGAAGGGTGATAACCGAGTAGAGGAGCAGGAAATGGGAAGTTGTTGTTGGTAAATTTTAGAAGTAAATTTTATCTGGGTGATTAGCATGCAATGTTTATTTTAAAACGATCAACAAGATCAACCAAGCGGTATCCCTTATGGGAGGTGCTGGTATTTGATCTTGGACTTGGAAAATAAAATGTGTTTGAAATTGTAGTAAAAGGAAAGTGTTGTTCTAATTACCTAAGCCCCCACTTTTCCTGCTTTTCATATCCAACTTGAAGTCCCTAAAGGGAGATGACAAGTGGATAGAGGATACGCAGGATAGATGGGTTGTATGGTTACTTCCTTTAACAGAAAATTAAAGATTACTAAACTTGAAAGAAAACTATAAAAGGAATGCCTAACCGCACAGCAATCTCTGTTACAGAGATGGTGGTCTGTAACAGAGATAGGTGGGTAACAGAAAATAAGACTGAGTAACTAACCTCACTTCAATCTCTGTGACAGAGATGGTGGTCTTTCACAAAGATTGGTGGGTAAAGAGAAAAAACTTGCATAAACAGGAATTTAAGCAACTAGTTCCTACTCTACTTCCTAATCTATTTACAAATTACAAATGCTTTATAAAATTTTAGAATACCCCAAGAGAACTTCTCATTGGGGTTTACAAATATCAGAAAAAAGAAGCAAGAAAGGTGAGGGTTTGAACCCCTTTTGGAACCAATTGAAGGTTGAGGTAATTCTGGGCCAATTTGGGCAACACCTCCCCTTCACCTGTGTAAAACCTGTCACAAACCAGCAAGCTTTGCTTGCTGGAAATCACAGAAAACTCAAAGAATTGGTAAAAAAAATTTAGTCCCAAAAAATTACTAATTTACAGTAAAAAATCTGAGCGGAAAGATAGCAAAAATATGAAGTTTAGAGGGCTGAAAACTGAGTTTCCAGCCACCTAAATGATGTTTAAACAGCA
>LPNX010467775.1:472373-587639 GCA_001517045.1 Pseudotsuga menziesii | reverse complement strand
TCATGAAAATCCCCACAAGGCCTACAATACGGAATAGCTTGATGGTCAACCGCATTGGTAGACTCTAAAGGATTAGGGGGCCTCTGATCTTGAGGTGGGGGTCGTCTTTGGTTTTGCCACCTATCATTTGGCTTGTTTGGATAGAAATTATTTCCTCTGTTTCTTGCCAAAGAAACTACCTTGTTTTGTAAGGCTGTCTGGTTTGCCTGCATGGCAGCTAGCTGATTGGCATGATTCAATTCCATTTGCTTAATCAGTTGGGTGAGATTATCTATGGAGTCACCTTGAGGTTCCTGGTTTTCAAACTTAACATTTTTTACTTCATTAGTCTTTGAAGAACTACCCCTTGAAAACCCAGGAATATTAGATTTACCAGCAGCTTGCATGTTCTTATCTATCTTGATAGCCTTTTCTTGTGCATCCTTAAGATCTGCAGGCTCCTTATCCCTTATTTGATATTTCATTTCTCCTTCAAATGCTTGGATGTAATAAATCAAGAGAGATGCTTCTTGGGGCTTGATGTCTGCAGGTAGACTTTTAACTAAGTCATTAAACCTTTTATTAAATTCTTTCATGGTCTCATTCTCTTGCTTATGACTAGTATGCAAGGCTGCCAACAAGAAATGATTATCCCTTCTATCACCCCATCTATCATTGAAGGCTTCAATGATTTCCTTGAGAGTTTTGAATTCATTATCATTCTGATCTTGAAACCATTCCATGGCACCATCTTCTAAAGACAAAATGAACAGCCTCATCTTGACATCCTCATAGTTATGAGCATTACACCACTTGGCAAGGCATTGGTTGAACTTGGTGATGTGAGACTTGGCACTGATGGCATTATTACCTTGAAAGGAAGGTAACTTTTCTAAAGCTTTATCTGGAAAATCATTAGGATATCCACCGATGTTAGAAAAATCACATGGCTTGCATAGATCATCCATTGGTGAGGATTGGTTGTTTTGGGCAAACAACAAATGGATATCAGAGATAGCCTCTTCTCCAAGATTTGCAAGGAGTCTACGAGGAGCAAGTCTATTCAACCTCCTCCTATACACCCTTTCAGGCTCAGTGAGGGAGTTGACTAGACCACATGAATGGCTCCGGGTAGAATACCTTACTATATTTTGAAGTGGAGTCGCCACTTGGAGAAAAAGATAGCTCTAATATGGGTAGATAAATTATTAAAATTAATTAAAGAATTTTATTAACAGTTTAACAAATTAAAGAATCAAAAATTTACGAAATTAATTAATTAAGTCAGACCAAGGACAAATGACTTGTCCCCGGCAACGACGCCAAAGATGTTGCCGCCTAATTCACACTTTAAGACACAGGAAAGTCACAACCTGCTATGTGTGTCCTTGGGGGCAAGTGAGAGCTGGGGACCACTGTCACCACAGTCCACAACTCCTCCGTTTAGGCAAGATCCCGACAGAGCCAAGGGGGGTAGTCCCTACAGGAAAGCTAAGTTCCAGATTTATTAATTAATTATAAATTAATTAAAGGGATCTTTTATTAAGATTTGTGAATCTAAGCCTTTATATTATCTAAGGAATGACAAGCAGCATGTAAATGCAAAGACTTCCTTTTAATGACAAGCAAACCTTGAGATAAATAAAGACCAGTGCCTATTACAAATGGAGTCTAAAATTATAACTTTACAGATTTACAACTGAAATTGAAATGTAAGTTAATTAAACCACAGTTTAGGTGTTATCCCAATTAAACAAGGTTACAATATGGCAAATGAATACTTATGAACAATATAAACAATAATAAATGAGCAGTTAACCAATATTAGCAGTATCCACAGTTGTAACAGATTGAATAATGGAACAATTGTCAAGCTATTACCCCAAAAATTTGTGTTACACAAGATCTCAAATTACTAAACCATGAATTAAGGATGCCACCACAAGAATTTGCGAAACTAAAATGAAATGCTTGTAACTGAAAAGTGAAGAGCTTGCAAAAATAAAAGTGCTTGCAGTGAAAACCTTGAACAGCAAGGTGATAGCAATGACCTGTGTTTGTAGGACGTTTTGCAATGTCTCTTGGTTTATTTTAGTAAATTTTATTAAAGTTTTTCTTCTTGAAGTTTAGTTTTAGAACCGGTGGTGTGTCTACCCCGATCTAGTTCTTCTCCAGTCAAAGAGGAGTGCTGTTGCGCTCAACAAAGTGGGAACAAAGCCCACCCGTAGCTCACAGGTCAAACCCCAATGGCCTGGTGCTCAACAAGGAGGACGTAAAACTCCTAGAGACCCCCCTCGGTCTACTACCCCTTGTCGCCTCCAAGGTCACTGTTTTTAATTAACTGGAAAATTACTAGATGGATGCCTATTAAACTAAGACTTCCCTATCCCCTGTCGTATCTCGTGAGTACCCCGAAGGGTGATAACCGAGTAGAGGAGCAAGAAATGGGAAGTTGTTGTTGGTAAATTTTAGAAGTAAATTTTATCTGGGTGATTAGCATGCAATGTTTATTTTAAAACGATCAACAAGATCAACCAAGCGGTATCCCTTATGGGAGGTGCTAGTATTTGATCTTGGACTTGGAAAATAAAATGTGTTTGAAATGGTAGTAAAAGGAAAGTGTTAATTACCTAAGCCCCCACTTTTCCTGCTTTTCATATCCAACTTGAAGTCCCTAAAAGAAAATGACAAGTGGATAGAGGATACGCAAGATAGATGGGTTGTATGGTTACTTCCTTTAACAGAAAATCAAAGATTACTGAACTTGAAAGAAAACTGTAAAAGGAATGCCTAACCGCACAGCAATCTCTGTTACAGAGATTGTGGTCTGTAACAGAGATAGGTGGGCAACAGAAAATAAGACTGAGTAACTAACCTCACTTCAATCTCTGTGACAAAGATGGTGGTCTGTCATAAAGATTGGTGGGTAAAGAGAAAAAACTTGCATAAACAGGAATTTAAGCAACTAGTTCCTACTCTACTTCCTAATCTATTTACAGATTACAAATGCTTTATAAAATTTTAGAATACCCCAAGAGAACTTCTCATTGGGGTTTACAAATATCAGAAAAAAGAAGCAAGAAAGGTGAGGGTTTGAACCCCTTTTGGAACCGGTTGAAGGTCGAGGTAATTCTGGGCCAATTTGGGCAGCACCTCCCCTTCACCTGTGTAAACCCTGTCACAAACCAGCAAGCTTTGCTTGCTGGAAATCACAGAAAACTCAAAGAATTGGTCAGAAAAAGTTAGTCCCAAAAAATTACTAATTTACAGTAAAAAATCTGAGCGGAAAGATAGCAGAAATATGAAGTTTAGAGGGCTGAAAACTGAGTTTCCAGCCACCTAAATGATGTTTAAACAGCAGATTTGAAGTATTTAACTATTATACTAAAGGTTGGGGCCTTAAAACCAAGTTTCTATCACTATATAGTGATAAAAACTGAGTCTTAAAACCCTCTTAAGCAAAAGTGCGAAAATGAAAACAGAGTTTTTAAACCAATGGAGAAGGTACTCCTTTGCTTTAAATCCTTGCAAATAAACTTATAAGAGCTGCAAAATATAAGCAAAGAGGTGAGCACATAAATAAACCCTACAAAATACTTTGTAGAGTCTTACTAATCTACTCACAAATGCAGGTAAAAATACTTCTACCTACAAGTCTCTCCACAAAATACTTTGTGGAGAGCTATCTAAGCTAATACAAATGCAACTAAATAAACATAAAGCAGGTTACCTCACAAGAAGCACAAAATGTAGACAAAAGCCACCAAAATTCCTCCAAAGCATTTACTTGTATTAAGCCCAACTAGGGCAAGAAGAATACAATAACCAAAAAATATGAGAGAAGAGTGGAGAAATATTCCGGCCGCATAACAATAGCATGAGAGATCCTGTCAAATGAGGGAGTGAGACCCTCATTATATAGTTGAGGAAGACCCCAACCCTTTGAAGATCAATGGCTAAGATTAGATCTAGATCTACGTTAAATCTCCACCACTAGATCTAGGTATTTGACTTTACATTCTTCTCAATCAATCTACACCCTTAGATTGCTTCTTAATCAATGGCTTAGGTGCTTGATCCATGTCAAACCAATATACACCCTTAGATCTAGGTATTTGACCAAAACGTCCACCCTTAGATCTTTTTTGTGGTTAAGCTGTGGGCCCAACTAGGCGCCCCTCTAGATCTAGCACCCTTCTTCTTAATGTGGCGCCCTTCCTCCAAGATAGCGCCCCTCTACATGTGAGTAGCGCTCCTCTAGATGGGCATCTTCCTTTTTGGTGGCGGCCTCCTCTAAAATGGTAGCGCTCCTCTTTATTTGGTGGTGCCCTCTTAATGTAGACGCCCTCTTATTATGTAGCGCCTCCACTAAACTTTAGCGCCCCTTCTATTTGTAGCTAGCGCCTCCCTTTATGGAGACGTCCTCACTAAGATGGTAGCGCCCTCCAAACTAGCTAGACGCCTCCCTCTATTATGGTAGCGCCTTCATCATGTGGGCCTTTTATGCATGCGCCCCTCTATGTGAGGGTTTAAACTTGGACTAGGCCCCTTTTAACCTTGGCTTTGATCCTAACCATTAGCTCCAAAATAAATATTCATCCTTTTGACTTAGGATAAAAATACATTTCACCTTCGATTTAATTTTTCACTTTAATTTTTAAATTTTTTCAACTTTGACTTAGGAAAAAATAAAAATAAACTTGAAAAATTAATATCTAGGCCATGGGGGGGTGGAAAATTTTTTGGAATAAATTTTCCTAGGCTTAGGAACCCCCAAACAAAATTACCATGGCATTATTTGATTTTTTACTTCAAAATCAAATAATGTGAATTTTTGACTTAGGGAAATTAATTAATTCCCTAGGGGAGATAGACCTTGCTTAGACAAAAATGGACTATCTCCTCAACCACTTGTCAGAATGACATGGGACTCGAAGCAGTGGCTTAGGGGGTTTCATAGCATTTTATCTTGCATTCATAGCCCCTATTACAAAATGCCAGTGCTTGAGCAATTACATTATTACATCAAAACTTAGTTAATTAACCACCAAGGGGTGAGATTAATTAACTAGAAAAATTTAATAAAAATACAACAACACAACGAAACTCCGCAAGACTCTATACAAATGTCTAGCATGGTCATGAATCATTTTTGAAGCCTTAGCCACCTCATGGACTTGATTGGTAGAACGCCCGTCACCACTTTGGAGGATTTTGAGTGAAAAACCAAACCGATTAAACTCGTTTACACAACAAGATCAATTGGAAAGGGAAAAAAACACTTGATGAGGGGACTTCCCTAACAACCAGTTCCATGGTGTGGCATCCATATCATATGACCCATACTAGTACATATAATTACATTAATTTTCCCACGCAAGGGAGCGGACATTTCGTTTTACAAAGGGGCAATTGCCCTGCAGAAGTGAAAAATCCTTATATTTTTCCAAGGTACAATTTGTACAACTATGTACATCTTCATGTACATGGAGTTGCCACCTAGTCGAAATAGGTGGGCAACAGACCTAACACTACTGCCAAAGAAAACTAGAGCATCAGATATTTTGCAGTTTTGTCCACAATTTTGGGAAAACGAGTATGTTGCTCAACTCACCTTGAAAAGGCGCATCTTTCTATCCAATCAGATATGAAATTTACGTAAGTTGAAAATTTAGGGTTTCTCTGTCAAACCCTAGGCCCACTAGAATCACTCTTCCAGAAAAGCTTTCAAGCAAGTATTAAGTTGAAGCAAAATCTCAATGGTAAGTTCTATCCTCTCTATTTCCAATTGAGATTCTCGTTTTATCATGATGGCAAACAGTACCAAGCTTGAAGGAGCTAAGAACTTACGAGCATGGAAGTATAGAGTGCTTCTCATACTCAAAGAAGCATGACTTTGAGAGCTATGCCAAAGAAGAAGTTGCAGATCCAGAGGGAGATGAAGACAAAGCAAAGCACAAGAAGTACCTAGTCAAATCCAAGAGGATTTTTGTCTCCATTGGATCTCACACGTATCATCCTTGAAGACTCCGAAGGAGATGTTCAATGCAATGACCAGCTTGTACGAAGGAAAGAACATCAACGAGAAGATGACCTTGAAAACTCAACTCAATGATTTGAAGATGCAAATGTCAAAAAGCATTCAATCTTACTTCACAAAGATCTCTCAAATCAAGGAGCAACTAGAAGCCATTGGAGACAATGTGAAGAAGCGGAAGTTGAAATGACAATCTTGAATGGTCTCCCAAGTTCATAGGAATCTTTCATTCAAGAGATCTGTTCTAGAAGGATGCTCACATATGGAGGACTGCTCGTAAGAAGAAGCTCGATTGATAGAAAAAGAAGGAGATGGATGAATATGAGAATCAAGCCCAAATAACTCATGCCAAGAAGAAAAAGAACAAGGAAGAACATTCTCGCAAGAATAAAAGGACTTCAGAAGAAGGACCTCTCACAGCTCAGATGTTTCAGTTGTGATGAGAAAGGACACCTTGCAAAATAATGTCCCAAGAAGAAAGAATGAAAGGATGATATGATCAAAAAGTACCAGTCGGTCATGTAGAATGATGTTTGGATATGATTTCGAGACCTGAAGGGAAGTTTGTAATGTCCTCCAAGTAGATCTACAAGATCAAGCATACAGCAAATGGAAGAGATACAAAGCAAGGTTCGTGGTTTCTCTCAAAAAGAGGGAATTGATTATGGCAAGACATTGCTCTAGGGGCCAGACACACCTCTTCGGTGGTGGATATTACACTAGACAATTGGTGTAATCAAAGCAGAAGAACAGATGGAGCAACCTCCAAGATTTAGGACTCTCTACAAAGAACCAAACAAGCGTAGAAGGATTTGTACAAGCTCAGAAGGCACCCATGGGATAGCTCATACAGTTACATGAGGAGCTTGAGGATTAACTAGAGTGATGAAGATCCCAACCTTTCCAACAAGGTTGAAGATAGAAGCCTACAAAGGACGAGAAGCTCATAGATGGGTGTAAGAGAAACTTGCAACAAAGTTCAAGATGGAGGATCTCGATATCCAGTGACCTTGAGAGGTGACATAGATAGATACATGGAAGATTAGCAACAGAGGAGGCTACCTGTCACTCCAATGTCCCGAGGTAGAGAGTACAAGATGCAGAGGGATGATGGTGCTCCACTTCAAAGGGAGTGACTACGGTAGATCGCAAAGTTTGAAAATCTTGACTCTTGGGATTAGAGCAATGTTATCAGAACCGGACCAGTCATCGAACCGGCAAACCCAAAATGTGAACCGAACTCAAACAGAAAAAAAAAAAAAAAAATTAAGGAAAAAACAGTAGACTAAAAAACACATAAAATATTTATTATATTTTGTAAAAAGACATATACATTCATGTGCATACATATGAATCCAAACCATTAATACAAAAATATGCAAAGTTTCTCATATATATAGTGAGTGCATGTGCAAATAACCAAAATAGCACCAAGTGCAATACATCACTGAAGTTCTGAACCAAGATAAATCAACAAAGAGGCTCTAAATGGCCCCTACAATCCAAAAAATAAGCATAGTACTAATAGTAATGAATAACTATAAACTGATAACATGAAAACAGGGCCTAATCATCCTCATCGTCATCCTCATCTCATCATCATCCTCATTCTCATGATCCTCAATCAGAGTGGGATTTTCAGCCCCACTAGACTCCCCTTGTCCTAATGGTAAAAGCTCTGGAAGTGGGTCCAAATACAACCAAGAAAGGTCTTCATCCTCAAATGTTGGTGCCTAAGGCTCCACAACCCACTCTGATGATGGATCAAAGTCATCAAAGGTTGTGTTGCCTGATGTTGGGGTCTTATTCAACAACTGGTTAAGCCTCAGCCTAAGATTGTACTAAATATAGACCATATCACTCAACCGTTTATGTTCCAAACGATTTCACTTCTTGGTGTGTATACGCTCAAAAATGCTCCAATTGGGTTCACATCCAAAAGCGCTACATGGCTAGCTCAAAAACCAAACTGCAAGCTTTTGCAACTCAGGGTAGTGCCCTAAATTGTCCCCACCAATAGGCTACAAAAAGAGTTGAATGCAAACAAGTTTCAACAAATGACTTTGAAAACTTTCAATAATATTTATATAATTTGAAAACTTTGAAATTTCTTACCAGGTGGATCACTAGATCTGCCTCGTATGGCCACACTCAAGCCAAAGCTACCCATACTCTCATTGAATTGCAGCAGTTTACTATGTATTTCATCTTGTGTCTTCAAGTCAAGAACCATGCGCTCAATGCATTTATAGAATCCATCTTTTACCTCCCCATCATCATCTGTTTCAAAGTCTTTTGTATAGTGGTACATTCAAAAGTTCAAAGTTTAAAAGAACAGCAATATTCATTAGTTTACTATGTTTGAACCTAAAAGATTGAAATTACAACGAATCTTATAACTATGAATTTGAATTTTAAAATTCCTTACCTTGACCAAATGTCTCCATTCAACAGAATGGTCACTCAACTCTAAGTTGAGTCCCCCAGTGTTGGACTAGTTCCACATCTTGGTCCTTGACCAAATGTCTCCATTTAACAGAATGGTCACTCAGCTCTAGGTTGAGTCCCCCAGTGCTGGACTGGTTCCACATCCTGGTCCCTAACCAAATGTCCCCATTCTCCTAAGAGAGGTATTCTCTAGCATGCCGAGCTTATCACGAAAGTACACGAACTTTGTTGTTGTCAGAGGCTTGGTCAAGATATCTACGATCTGTTCATCGGTACAAATGTACTACAACTTCAGAGTGTCTCTTTGTACTAGGTCTCTGATGAAATGATACTTCATTTCAATGTGTTTCGATCTATCATGAAACACTGGATTCTCTTAAAGCTTAATGCAACTCTGATTATCACAATGGATGATCGTTGAGTCAAGCTTTCCACCAAAAGATCAAATAGAAGTTTCCTAAGCCAAACTGCTTCCTTGCAGGCATCACTTGCAGCAATATACTCAGCTTCAGGTGTACTCTGAGCTATGGAACCCTGTTTCCTACTAAACCAAGAGATCATTGCAGATCACATACTGAAGCAGTAACCTGAGGTGCTTTTTCGGTCTACTGCACTGCCAGCCCAATCTGAGTCAACATATCCTGCTGACAATACTCCACTCCTAGAAGTATACCTATGCCCATAACTGATGGTACCTCACACACATCTGAGTACATGTTTAGCAGCTACCTAGTGTGTGTGCTTCGGATCAGACATGAACTGACTCAAAGCATTCACTGTGTAACAGATATCTGGTCTCGTGTGTACGAGATACATCAAGGATCCAATGAGTTGTCGATACAGAGTAGAGTCCACATCTTGTGAACTGGTGGATGAGTCTCCAACTTTGTCAAGTTGGTAGTCATGTGCACGCTCATGGACTTGCAGTCCTGCATCCCAAATCTCTGCAAGATGTCCACTACATACTTCCCTTGTGTTAGGAAGATCTCGCCTGCCTTTTGCCAAACCTCTAAGCCAAGAAAATAATGCATCAAACCGAGATCCTTCATTTCAAATTCAGAGGTGAGCTCCCTCTTACACCGTGTTATCAGTTGTTCCTCACCTGTGAGAAACAAGTCATCCACATATAGAACAAGGATCAAGATATGATTATGAACAACCTTAAAGTATAAATTGGAGTCAGTAGTACTTTTGAAAAACCCCAAGCTGTGGAGGAATCCATCCATCATCGCATACCAGACTCTCAGAGCCTGTTTGAGCCCATACAAGGCTTTCTTCAGGTTGCACACATGGGTCTTATTCCCATGAGTCACAAAGCCTTCAGGTTGTTCAATATAGACTTCCTCATCAATCTTACCATTGAGGAAGGTTGTTTTTACATCCATCTGGTGTAACTTCCATCCAAATACTGCAGCAAGAGAAATGATCGTTTTGATAGTAGTATACTGGTCAACAGGAACAAAGATCTCATCATAGTCTATGCCCTCTTTTTGAGTAAAGCCACGAGCTACGAATCTGGCTTTGTACTTCTCAACACTGCCATCAGCAACATGCTTGATTTTCTTGTCGGTCTGGGAACAACTTCCCACACATCATTCTTCATGATTGAACTGTACTCTTCAATCATGGCATCAATCCATACCTGTTGACTTGTTGCTTCTTTGTATGTGGAAGGTTTAACACTGATGAGTTGGCTCATAAGACCTAAGTACTTCTGTGGCCTTGTGCTTTCTCTAAAAGTCCCAGGAGGAGCTTTATGCTTCTCAGCTTCTTGTATCGTACCATGAAGGTCTCCTTTTGGAAGGACGAACTTCAAGTAATTCTACTGGTGGACTTTTAGTTGCATCTAGAATTTGACTCTCAAATTCCTCTTCTTCTTCTTCCTCCCTCTGAACTTCTGGGATCTTAGAAGGAGGTCCTCTATCTTCCTTTGAAAGCTCTTTTGTTTAACGAAACACAGCGTCCTCATGGAAGATCACATTTCTATTGATTTCAATGTACCTCTGTCCAGGGACAGATGTGGTAGGCCTTCAAGTTGTCACTATAACCGACAAATATGTCTTTCTTTCCAGGAAGCTCTAGCTTAGCCCTCTTTTCTTTTGGCACATGAATGTATACCGGAGTGCCAAAAATCCTCATGTGGTCAATTGTAGGTTTCTTGCTGGTGAAGACTTCTTCTGGAGTCTTCTCCCCCAAGATAGCATGAGGGCTTCTGTTTTGGATGTACACAGCAGTACATGCAGCTTCAAGCCACAAGGATAAAGGAAGATCTAGATCAGTGAGCATAGCTTTGGCAGCTTTACAGATGGTTCTGTTTTTCCTTTCTGCAACCCCATTTTGTTGAGGGTCGTACGCTATTGTCACCTCTTTCTTGATTCCTGCTTCTCGGCAAAAATCATCAAACTCATTAGACTCATACTCACCTCCGTTATTTGACCTCAGGATACAGATGTGTCTGCCTGTCTGATTTTCAATCAGAGCCTTGAACTCTTTGAATCTGTCAAAAGTTTCACTTTTGGCCTTGATGAAGTAAATCCATGACTTCCGAGAATGATCATCTATGAACAAGACATAATACAAGCACCCACTAAAGGAGGGTGAAGACATGGGCCCACAAATGTCATAGTGAATCAAATCTAATATACCTTTAGATATGTTCTTGCTTCTTAAGAAGGATTTCTTAGTGTTCTTACCTAGAGCACAACCTTTGCAAATTCCATCATGTTTGGGAGAGACCTTTGGCATACCTGTAACCATCTTTTGTAGTCCTAGAAGAGCTGTATAGTGAAGGTATCCAAACCTTCGATGCCACAACTCACATGGATCAACTGTGCGATGAACCAAAGCATGAGTGAAATTTTCGAAAGCCTTATAAAGACCTCCCTCTCGAACCCCAATTTGTACAGTTGAGCTTAGTTTCTCATTCTTTGCCCATAGTAGGACTTTAGTCTCCATGAAGAGGACTCTGTAGCCCTTGTCCTCCAAGCCAACAACAGAGAGAAGGTTTTTCTTCAAACCAGGAACATATAAGACATCATCAATATGCAAAATCGTACCTGAATCAAGTTGAAGTCAAGTTGAGCCAACTCCTTCAATCTTGTAAGTGGAGTCATCTCCAAGTTCCACTTGCGTAGTGAACTTCTTCTTTCTGTAGCTGGTGAGTGCTCCAAGATTACCTGTCATATGTCCGGAGGCACCACTATCTACTAACCAAGAGTTAGCATTGTCTGTGATGGATCCAAAGAGAGCAGAGATCAGGTAGTATTCTCTTCTAGGTTCTTCTTTGGTAGCCCTGGTGTTCTTCTTCTTCTTAGGTTCTTCTTCTTCTTCTGCAGCATAAGCTTGGAATCTTCTTTTGAATTTCCTCTTGGGTTGCCTACAATCCCTAGCAAAGTGCCCAAACTTGTGACAATTGTAGCATTCCACTTTTGAAACATCAATGTGCTTAGCTTATGGTTTCTTTCCCTTCTTTTGCTGAGAGGAGGATTTCTTGAACTTCTTTGTCTTAGCTATAAGGGCAAGGTTTCCTTCCTTGGTGCCAATTGCCTTGCCTGAAACTCTTCCTTCTTCCAAGCAATCATGCCAAAGTCTATCAAAGTTTGGCTGATTTTCACGTCCACTCACTGATGCCATAAATGTTTCCCAAGAATTTGGGAGACCATCAACTACAGTCTGCACAAGGTCATCATCATCCACAGTAATACCAATAGCAATAAGTTGATCTCTTACCTGTGCATTCTTTGTGAAGAAGTGTCTAGCTCCTTCATCCTTGTTCATATTCAGTGTTCGAAGCCTTTTCTTCAAAACTCTCTTCTGACTAGCGGCCTTCTTTTCATATAGGTCTGTCAAGGTGTCAAAGCATTCTTTGGCAGTCTTCAATGATGTGATGTTGGGCATCAAGGCTTCCTTGATAGAGTCAAAGATGATCCTTCTAGCCTTTGCTTATTTCTTCTTGAAAGCAATCCTACCAGCATTAGATGTTGGTTCTTCTATGGTGTTAAACACCAAGTCATCAAGGTCATTTTCCTCTAGGATGGTTGTGAGCCTCGCCTTCCAAGAGTTGTAGTTCCTTGAACCTACAAGCTTCTCTTCCGGTCTGAAAATTTTGGTAGCCATCTCTGCTACTAGTCAATTGTCAAGTCTGCAAAATATCCCAAGGTCTAGGAAGACAACAGTAATCTGCCTCTTACTGGGTCTTCACATGCTAAGCTTTGATACCATGTTGAAATTTGGCATTAGCAAGAATTCTTTAAAATTTTGCAGACTGTAAAATAACAAAAGACAAGTGCAGTAGAAACATCAACAACATCACACACACTAAACACGTTAGTTTTTCATGGGGTTCTTTATCCTCGACATACATGAAAATGTCAAGACATTTGAATATGGATCAAATCAAGGAACATGAATTAATATCCAGTCAGGAAATTGAAATATTGTATTTCATATAAATATAAATAAATATTTCAATATTATTGTATGGAAATGGAACGATATAGGATCTTTAGGAACAATATAAAAAATTTATGAAAATAGTATAGGAAGAGCGATAAGTTACGATAGAACTAGTTATTTGTCCGGGAAAAAGATCATGCAGTTAATTCCTACTAAATTATACTTATGGAATCAAATCGAGATTCTTTTGGTAGTTCCCGAACACACCATATAATTTCCTATCCTAGGAAGGGCGAACTTATAGAACCAGTAGATGGATATGATGTATCAGAAAGAACAATTATTAGATATAGTGGTCTGGTTTCCCTAAAACTAGAATGTTTTTTCCTCTCATCCCAATTCTTCATCACGACAAAAAACCCAAAAGCTTTAGTAATTCATCTCTTAAATGAGATGACTTGAGTTCCTTAGAATTCTGAGATGAATGTCTTTCAGTGATTCTCAAAGCCTAATAGGTTTGAGTCATAGATCAAAAATCCACAAATGATGAATTTTACATGAAAAAACAAATTAGGGCTTTCTGCCCTAATTTTCTCAGCTTACCAGAAATCTCAGATTTCTTCTTGAAAACCAGACTGCCCGGATTGTACTTTCCTTCCTGGATTGTACCTGCCTGCCCGAAAACTGCCCGAATTGTAGTTTCCTACCCGGACCTCTGTCTGCCTACCCAGACCTCTGTCTGCTTGCCCAGATTGTACTTGCCTGCACGAACCACTGTCTTCCTACCCGAACAATCATGCTGCTGCCCGAGCCTACTTTTGCTGCCCGGAACCTTGTTGTTGTTACCCAGCAGCTTGCTGCTACTGCCAGACAATTTGCTGCTACTGCCCGAGCTCCTGTAGGAGCTGCCCGGGACAAATAGCAGCTCAGAGGAGGTTGCCCGTGAGAGATCGGGGTTGCCTAAGGCTACCCATGAAGGGCCTGAGCTTGCCTGAGGGTGTTGTGGAGAGGCCGAGGTAGGGAGAGGGTTGTCCCAATAGGAGAGGAGATGCCCAAGGTTCCTTGCAGCCTTCTCGAGCCTGTTTGAACAGACCGTGAAGAAACTGCAGGCTGCCCGTGAAGAGTCAAGCTTGCCCGAAGTAGTATGATATTGCATGTGAACTTGCTGAGGCTGCCTGTGAGGGTTAGTAGTTGCCCTAACACATGAAGAGAGAGAAAATGATGTTGTTGTTGTTCTTTGTGGGTGAAACCCTAGTTTAGGGTTTAACTGCAATAAGAGTGGGTGCCCTAGCTAGAATCCCCCATGCTAAGGCATAACCACAAAAATTATCCTTCTCTTTAAGACCAACGAAAATCTTCTTTGAATAGCTATAAGATCAAGAGCAAGTGTGTGTGACAAAATGAAATGGATTGATCTTCTTTTATAGCCTTTGAATCAAATAATATTCTTTTATTCTTTTATCTTTTTTACTTTTACCTTTAGCGGTACTAAAGGCCTTTTTGCACTTTCACTTTGACTCCTTAGTGGTTTTAAGGGTCCTCGTGTATTTTTGGCTTTTCCCTTTAGCCTTCTTCAAGTGCCTGATGGTCAAAACAAGTGGTCAAGGTGGTCCTTCATCCCCACTCGAAGTACATCATCATAAATAGAGAGAATTACTAATGCTTTTATCTCACACTCCATGTGACACCAAGATTGGGTACTAGTTGTCTTAACCAAGGGTAGCTAAGCCTTGGAGAAGATCACAAAGCCCATAGATCGAGGTTCGAAGTGCATCACATGCCCAAACACGGTCTAGGACTTATAGTGATCCTAGTAACAGACCAAGTGCCTCAGCCATAGGATGCATAATTTGACCCAAGGCCAAATACTTGGTAACAGGCCAAGCGCCTCCATTCTCTCGGAGAATGGCCCTCGGCCCTAGGCTGAGTCCCCCAGTCTTAGACCGGTTCCCCCAGTCTGAGACTGGTTCATCTTCCTAGTAACTGACCAGGTGCCTCCATTCAAAGAATGGCCACTCAGCTTTAGGCCGAGTCCCCCACTGTTGGACTGGTTCCACATCCTGGTCCTTGACCAGATGTCTCCATTCAACAGAATGGTCACTCGGCTCTAGGCTAAGTCCCCCAGTGCTAGACTGGTTCCACATCCTCCTCCCTGACCAGATGTCTCCATTCAACAGAATGGTCACTCAGCTCTAGGCCAAGTCCCCAAGTGCTGGACTGGCTCCACATCCTGGTCCCTGACCAGATATCTCCATTCAACAGAATGGTCACTCAGCTCTAGGATGACTCCCCCAGTGCTGGACTGGTTCCACATCCTGGTCCCTGACCAAATGTCCCCATTCTCCTAAGAGAATGGCTCTCGATGCTGCTCAGAAAAAATCAACATATCCTAAGGGCAAGGTGATGTGGTTCCAACACTCTATATTGATGCCAACATTTCTATGCTGATGATGATGATGTTGTTCCAGCATTTCTATGTTGTTGATGATGATGTTGCTCCAGCATTTCTATGTTGATGATGATGATGTTGTCTTTAGCATTTCTATGTTGATGATGATGATGTTCCAGCATCTCTATGCTGATGATGCAGATGACGATATAGCATTTATTTGTTGATTATGTTGTTTTAGCACTAACATGCTAATGATGTTGTTGCTCCAATATTCACATACTGATGTTACAAATCATGATGATGTACCATTATTCACATATTGATGTTGCAGATGATGATGATGTTCCAGTATTCGCATACTGATGTTGTAGATGATGATGTCCCAGTACTCACATATTGATGATGATGATGTCCTAGTACTCATATATTGATGATGATGATGATGATATTCCAATATTCACATAACGATGATGTCCCAGATGATGATGATATTCCAGTATTTACACACTGATGATGATGATGTTCCATGATGATAATGCTCCACGATGATGATGCTCAGTGATGATGTTCCATGATGATGATGCTCCGTGATGATGTTCCACGATGATGATGCTCCATGATGATGATGTCCTAGTACTCACATACTGATGATGATGATGTCCTAGTACTCACATATTGATGATGATGATGATATCCCAGTATCCACATAACGATGATGTCCCAGATGAAGATGATATTCCAATATTTACACACTGATGATGATGCTTTGTGATGATGATGTTCCACGATGATAATGCTCCACGATGATAATGCTCAGTGATGATGTTCCACGATGATGATGCTCCGTGATGATGATGTTCCACGATGACGATGCTCTGTAATGATGCTCCATGATGATGTTTCATGTTGATGTTGATGAGGATATCCTATGTTGATGCCATTCCAGACACATGATGTTGTTCAAAACTTCCTATGACATATCAGTTGTACAGTTGTTGTCGTTGTTGTTGATGATGATGTAGATACCTTCCTTGTTAAGAGGGAGAATGTAACTTCGGAAGATATTCTATTGTACTTCTATTGTATTCCTCCTTCGGAAATGTTATTCCTCCATTCGAAGATGTCCTTGGTAAATTGTCATGTAAAAGTCATGAGGTAAACCTCCATTGTAAGTCGGGGCAATAGTACCCACAAAAGTATTTTATAAATGTTATTTTGAGTCTTCCTAGGTAGGTTCCTCCCTAATTAGAGAACCAAGCTGACCTAGTTGGGTAATGGAGTCACTCACCAGATGAATATAAATAGGTGAGGCGCCTCCTTCATGTAACACACTTCTCACTCAAGCATTGCACAAGAGAGAGAGAGAGAGGAGCAGTATACTGCTGCGGAAAGGGAGCTTCTATTATTGTTCTTGGGGTCTTACATTGTACTTGGTCGAATTCTATATCAAGGAAATTTTGTTGGGTTTTCTCCACCAAGAGGATTTCTTAGGATAAATCTGTGCGTTCTTTTGTGCGGTTGTGCTTGTCATTCTTTCAGTGATCCTTTGCATATGGTTATGATGTTATGATGCTAAATGTTTTAAGACCTTGTATAACCATAAAAATTCTAACATGTTTACATCATTTTACATAATCTGATTTAACACATTCCAAGGGTCAAAACTCGAGGGTATTACACCCAATTAAATACTTTTAAAGTTGTTTACAAGTCATCAACAAATCATAGGGACTAGAAGCTCAATTCTTTAGGTTATTCATAAACATGAATAAATGTCCCATACTGCCTTCCTATCATGCTAGAGATGTTTTCTAAAAAGAATATTGCAACAACCCATGTTGTTACAACACCACTCACATTAAACCAGCAAAATTTGAACCCAAAAAAAAAAAAAATATTCATGTTTGACGCATCCTTGTTGAAGTGACATTTTTGTTCTTTGTTGCACGGGAACCGCTCCCAGCCTTTAGAAAACTCATTCCTAAAGTTCCGACATTCCAAGGAGCTTGGGAACAAGTACGAAACATTCCAAATCAAGCAAGAACAGTTCTCAGAGCATGGAAATGAACTAGGAACGTTGATCATCAAAATTTGGGAGATGGGGAACAAATTTGTTGGAGTTCTGATGGTTGGGAGACTATACAAGCTCCTTCTTTTTCAAGGAACTTCCACACACTCTTCATTGAGGGAATTCCCACACGTTCCCAAGCTCATGGAGCCCAAAAAATGGTGGGTTCCTTCATAATTTTAGGTGTCAATTGCCTTGGAACCAGTGTTCCACGAGGACACGCCTCCCAGGGTCAGGGGCTCGCCACATGCGCTTCCCACGCCCTAGGGGCTGGAGCCTGGGAAGCTCCATCGGAAACGTTTCCCAACGCCCCCCTTTCTGCGAAAATTGGGGAAACGCAGGTCTAGGAGTTTCCCGGATTGGGGGGCTCCCACACGCCCCCTCCTGAAAATGGGGGGGCTCCCACAGGCCCTCATCCCCCTTGATTTTTTAATTTTTTTTACTTAAAAAATGGTTCATCTTAAATTTTAGGCTTTTACACTAAATGGTCATACTAAATGTTGATGGGATGAGGAATTGATATGTTTTTATGTTGGGGTTCATATTTGTATTATTTTTCTATTTCTTTTTTAATTTTAGAGACCGACCCCCCTATGTTATGGACCCCGACGCTCCCCTGCCCCCCCCCCCCGTCCCCCAAAATACCCCAAAATTTTGGGGTGTCTCTACACGTCCCCAATGTGCGTTTCCTCACTCCCGCGTTCCCGCGTCCTGGAAACTTGGTGGAACACTGCTTGAAACTCTCGCGCTAAAACCCTAAAGGCCAAAAAATAAACTGTAAATAAAGCCCCCCTTCTCTTGAATGATTCACTACACAAGTTATTCCTTTGGCTTTTGGTTTGATAATGTGCTCTTCAATTTGTTTGAGTGAGCAGCTTTGTCATAGTGAGCAGTGTTGAGTGTAGGAGAGGTGGGATGTGGCTTAACTTTTAAACTGTAAGTAGTGGAGAGGTGGACAGTGGTTGTGAGTGAGAGAGGTGGCTTGAGGGCCAAGGCAAGTGAGAGAATCAACTTCAGAGGGCATCACATTGAGCACTAAGCACTAACCAGCATCCAGATTTGTGAGCACCACTCAACACTGTGAGCAATAACCAGGCATCTTGTAGTGTGAGAGGAACAGCTTCCAAACTCCTTCATTTTCCATTTTCATAGTTTCTCAAACCAGCAAATTCCAGTTAAGTTGTCCAAAGTCAAGTAAAATCTGTTGTCAAGTTATAGTAATTAGTTTTACAACTAAGAAGGTCAAGTAAACTTCACTGTTTTAACACCTCGCTACACTCATATGCATTGATACATTGAATCTTGGTGATGAATAAAGGTCCAAGGAGCACAAGGTTACTGGGCAGTTACTTTCTTCCAGCAATTGGCATCTGTAGGCAACAAAATTGCTATACAAATCATTGTTGGTAGCAGCCTCAAGATTAGTTTGAGCAGCAACAAACATATTGGTTCCTTGGATGTTTGGCATTAGTATTTACTATTTCATACGTCCAGACTCCAATGTCAAGTTTTAGTTTATTGTTTACAACTTTCACCCAAATTCCATATTTTATATGATTAATAATTAATTTATTAGGTCAATTTTTACTGTCTACAAGAAACTATAATGAACTATAATGTAGAAAATGTTATATTTATTGTTGCGTGCTAGGAAACTGTAGTGTAGGGATTGGATTCTGGACCCTGATTTGACATAGTAGAATGTCACTTTTACATTGAGATTTGATGGGCAACTTAAAATATACTTTTCCTACAACCCGGATGCGGGTGTCCACACACCACATCAATAGCGCAGAGTGCCTTGACCCAAGAGCCAGCATTGTGGCACCTCGCATGCCGCTATCTTAAGCCATTCTCCCTAGTAGTTAATGGCTTCTATGAACGAGGAGGAAGGCGTCCCTTCTGGCAATGGGAGAGAGTCATTGCATTACCAACTGCATTAACTCTTACCTCATGGATTTGGATTTGGAGCGTGCAGCCATCGGGATTCTACACTAGGACTGCTTTAGGAAGCGGGATGTGGATGCAGGTTGGCTCATTTCCTGGTTCCTGTTTTTGGTTTGCAGTGTCTGTCATAGGCTCCCCCCCTTTGCTACGTCCAACCAAGACTCTTCGTGGCTGCGGAGCTTTGTTTTGCGCTCATTATTGCAGCGGCTTCACCCCTCGCATCTGCTTCAAACTTCTCTAGTCATAGCCATGTCCCAGCAGCGAGGCACCCCTTGCAGAGGCAGCAGCGGTCACGGCAGGTCCCAGCGTGGTATGGGCCTGATGATGGAGAAGGGTTATGAGTCTGGCGTTTCCATGTCGATTTGTGTTATGATCGATGAATGGGAGTCCTGCCTTGTCACAGAGCATGTGGTCATGGGCAGAGGTGGCGGCAAAATTAACCATTACTGGCTAATTAAGAACATGATGGGCACTCTCATGGAGGACATGCTGAGCAATTGAAGCTCTGCCCGTAGCGTTGTGCTCTCAACCAAGGCCAAATTGACAGAGTTGGACGAACAACTCAATCGGTTGGACGCCACTTTTGCCTGGAAGCGCCTTGCTAGCGGGCAATGCAAAGTTAGCAATACGGAGGTGGGGAGTGGCAGCGCTATGGAAGGACTGTCGAGGGATAGGAGCTCAACCCCGACTCAGACGGCGATGATGAGCGCTCCTTTTCCAATGCCTTCTACAATCGAGCCTCTGCTCAACAAATGGGTTCGCAACAGTGAGGAGCCCTTCCGCAAGTCTTCTCCCCTACCAATAAAATTCCCTATTTCGACCTTTGACGACGACTTCCTTGGTGGCTGCCCCATCTTGGAGGAGGTACCCCCTCAGTAAGATGCAGACGAAGGCCCTGAAGATGGCTCTGCCACCCACCGGTTCTGCTTGCTATTTCCAGCATTTCTGTTTTAGTTTGTTTACTAGTCTTTTGTTTAAAGTCTCCATGAATAGTAGAATTGTCGACTATATGCCTATGGCTTGGTCTCCATCCGTAGATGGATTTTTTTTTTGTGATGTAAATCTCAGACTGGTATGCAGTTTTGACTGGTTGGGATGATGGTTCCATTGTCTCAAACCACCCTAGATGCCTCTCTATGATGTATTTTTTGATTCCTCGGTTTAATAGAATTTGCAAACTTAAAAAAAATATATATATATATATATATACTTTTCCTGTAAGATTGCAGCGATGTGATATCCAAAATATTAAATATTTATACTAATTGTCACTAATGATTAATCTGAATCATATAGCTGGTTGTGTGGGCAGATTGCCAGAATTTAAGAGAGTTCTAACTTATGAATTACTCAGTTTAATATTAACCTTTAAGTTTTAGTCTGCTGTTTTCTTAGGAATGTTTAGATGCTATTTTAAATTTTTATGTGGTGGCTGTGGACATGGATAAATTCATAAACTGTAATTTCATTGAATTGTAATTTACTATTTTAAAATTTTAAACTTTGAATATATAAATTAATAAATTGTAATTTCATTCAAATTTGTGAATGATAGTTTAAAATTTTTAACTTTCCATGTTTATGTTACTTAGTATAATAGTATTATTAATTATACTTCTAATTGAAGTTTAATTTTTGTTTTTTAGTTTTTATATTTTTAATATATATTATATATTGCTGTCACTCCCAAGTTGCCATTTCCAATAAATTTGGGAAAAACTTCTCGCTGTATCAGATACTCGTACCCGTATTCTGAAAACTCGTGCAACATAGTTTTTATTCTAACAAAAGGATATCAATGCATTTATGGAGTTATTTTTAACTGCAATTTATTTTATGAGACTACTAGACTATCCTAAGTGCTAACAGCCCAATTCTTATAGATGTCCAGTATGGTGAAAATTGTAGGTTCTCAATATTCTTAGTTCACGTATCATGGATATCTAAAGAATTCTTCAGAACATGATATTCAAAGTATAAACCAAATGGTTCATTGGAAAAAAGATGCGGGTCTGATGAACAAAGAATATACAAAGGCTCTGCTACAAGTTACTAGGGAATTACAACAGACTCTGGCAAACAATTTGCACGGTACATAGACAAAACCCCAAGAATGGGGGAAGAGCAAGCAATCAGCAGGTTACAGACAAAACATTCTTACTTTGTATGAATATATAGAGAGGTGATGAATAACAAATTGTCAACTAATCAAACCATTGGAGGAACTTTCAATAATCCTGCTAAGCAATTCAATGCAATACTAAGCGTGTGCTTCCTTTGAAGAAGGTTTGTATCATCAGTAAATATATAAAATTTGAAGAAATTCAATGACATTAATATGAAACTTTTATTCACATATTCTGTCATACACTTGAATGACTAGGGTTTATGATTAAAATTTAACTCTTAAATTTGAAATACAAACCACCATATTCAAGATCTTCTCAATACTGAAGTAAACATTCACATGTAAACACAGAAATTTTGGTCAAAGACCAGGCAAAACCCCAACTCCTGGGGAAAACCCTAGAAAGAGAAAATTATCATTCAAGAAGAATGCTCAAAAATATTTCCACTAACACATGAAATTATTCCTTCAACCCTCACTGGCAAAAACACCCAAACTAAACCAGCAGGAAAAATACCTCGATATCTGTGCAATTAACTGTTGTACAGCCTGCTTTATGGCCTTCACACGTGCCTGTACAGACTGTACTTTCTGCAATAAATTCTGCCTCAAGAATTGTGCCACACATGCTTGCAATAAATGCAGCAGTACGGTCTGTCAGTCTGCTGTACCTTGCCTCAATTTCTGTTCCTGTACGGACTGCTCGGATTGCTGTACGGATTTATGCAGGCTGCCTCGATTTCTGTGCTGCTCTTTGCATTGGGATTCATGCCCACTCTAGGGTATCTCCTCTCACTTTCTCAATTTTCTCTCTCTCTCCTCATCGATGGTGTGTCTAACTTGTCATTTCTTCTTTGTTTTATACATTAAATTTTGTAACTAACTTATCTAACCACCTAATCTACGGTTGAGATACATTTACAAGATCAAGGGCTCACACTTAATGCACCCACATTTAATAACTAACTCACTTTAATTATTAAATAATATTTAAGTGATACCCATTCTATAAAGTACAAAACGTCATTCTTATTTATATATAACTCACTTTATACACAAATACACAAAGGACAAATTCTATGTCCTCTTTATCACACCACACCAAAACTATAAAGAGGACCTTCAGAGTTAACTTTCTAACAAAAACTGTAGTCCATAATGTATTACACAAATCTTAAACATCCATTGATAAATGTTCAGCAATTTGCAATTGGGACAACTTGAGTGAGCCTAACAATTATGAGACTACTAGACCATCCAAAGTGCTGACAACCCAATTCTTATAGATGTCCAGTATGGTGAAAACTGTAGGCTATCAATATTCTTAGTTCACGTGTCATGGATATCTAAAGAATTCTTGAACACATGATATTCAAAGTGCAAACCAAATGGTTCATTGGCAACAAAATGAGAGACTGATGAACAAAGAATATACCAAGGCTATGATACAAGTTACTAGGGAAATACAACGGACTCTGGCAAACAATTTCCAGGGTACATAGAAAAAACTCCAAGAATGGGGGAAGGGCAAGCAATCAGCATAACAAATTGTCAACTAGAGAGAGGTCGTGAATAACAAATTGTCAACTAATCAAACAATTAGAGGAACTTTCAATAATCCTACTAAGCAATTCAATGTAATACTAAGAGTGTGCTCCCTCTAAAGAAGGTTTGTATCAACAGTGAATATTTAAAAACTGTAGTCCATAATGTATTATACAAATCTTAATCATCCATTGATAAATGTTCAGCAATATGCAATTGGGACAACTTGAGTGAGCCTAATGGCTATGTGTTTTCTCTTGGAAGGTTATAGATTCAAATCTGAAGGGTATTGTATGTACACCTCCATAAATTTTAGCAATCATATCGTTGGAAGGAGGAGTGCACTGATTTGGTCACTAATTTGATGTCTGGCCATGCCATGACCTTAAAAGTAGATCCGTATTCTTATTCTTATTCTTACTATTATTATTATTATTATTATTATTATAATTGTTGTTGTTTTATATCTTCTTTTTTTTAATTTTGTCAAAACTAAACACACAATTTTGAAGAATTTTATATTGTCAATTCCCTTAATCAAACATTTTGGGAATAGATTGCATTCTAACACAATGTAGACCATCTTCCAAAACCCATGTTTCTGGTATCTTTACTCTCTGGATTAGATTAATCCATAAGGGTACCCATCAAATGTAACCTCAGTACTTTCAAGTTTCAACCTCCAATACTAACATAATATTCAACAAACATATCCTTATAGCTAAGTTCATAGGAAACTTGGGTACGGGAACAAGGACGGGGACGCCACTTTTGAAACAGGAGACTTGGGTACATCAGGGGTACTATATATATATATATATATATATCAATTTGTTTTTCACTGGTATTTATTTTCAATAATTAACATGCACATTGCTTCAAAGTTCATAAATCATTGTTATAAATTTGGAATTACATATGAACCTTAAGTATAAACATAACAATAGTTCATGGAGCTTTTGGTTTTTCAAAATTAGAAATATGCACATGCATAGAAACGTCTGCACAAACATCAACAAAGTATGTTTTCTATCATTCATGATTCATGAAGGACAAAGAATACGGTCTGTGCAACAACATTGGAACAACTTGCACAAAGGATCAACAATAAACACAAACTATGCCAAGAAAAGTCCAATGACAAGATCCAGAGTCCTAAAAGAATAAGGCAATCTTCTAGAAGAAATAGTCTAAGAATAGATACCATAGATACCAGCCCCTCCAAGCTAGATAGTGCCATGTCATTAACTTAAAAGCACAAACCTTTTAAGACTAAGACAACCTGTTATCACCAACCTTGTAGTTGCCTATGTATGGTTGATCCAGGATGGATGGTAGAGGGGCAAGCAACTAAGGAGGTGGAACCAAGACTGCCTAGACTTCCAAATGGATGGTTGTCACACCAATCAAGCCAGTCTTTTCTTTATGTTATCTAAGTCCGAGACAACAAAGGGGGAGACCCAGATCTACTCTCGACAGGAGAGATCAGACCTATACATCAGATCAGATCAAGTAGGCTTGAGGTACGTAAGGTGTAAGGTAATTGAAGACCCTAGATCTATGGGAGAAATTACTAGGTGTGCCAAGGCTTTGGATTAGGGTTTTGGAAAAGTTAAGTTCGATCCAAAGTGGAACCAAGGTAATTTATGGGGTGGATACAAGATCTGGGATTAAGGTACTAGCAACTGATGAAGATAATCGCTGCCTTGGGAAACGTAACCAATGCAGGGTGAGTAAGGACAGCGCTGGGACTATCTAGTACCAAAGGGATAGACTCAGCAAAAGATGTGACAATGTCAAAATACCTGAGTCATCAAAGAAAAGTCAATTTTTCAAGGAAAAGAGGTCAAAAGAGGGCTAGCGCTAGGCTTGGATATCAATGCCTATTGGGCCTTGGGCAATGGAGTCAGTATTTGCACAGCGTTAGAGTGAACCCACTTGGAATATGCCCTGATCTATGGACCCAAAAAAGTGTTTGCCCCAGCAAATTCAATTTGCGGGGGAAACCAGCGAAAGGAGGGCTAGCACTAGGGTTTGGAGGGAAAGATCCTCAGATCTAGGACGGTCTAGGAGGCATTAGCTCAACGTTGGAGGAGAAATGGGATGTGGATGACCTGATCTACAAAACCAAGTTGGAAAATTTCCGGAAAAATTAGATCTGGAAAAAGTCAAAATCTGATGAGGAGTGCTAGGGTGCTGAAAATCAGTTTTTCAAATCTAGGGTCTTCTGGCAGCAACTAGCTCAGCGTTGGGGGTGTTCTGGAATGAGGGAGACCCGATCTATGAACCCAAGTGATTATTTTCCGAAAAAAGTCATATTTGAAAAAGGTCAAATTTTCAGTGGAGGCGTTAGGGTTTTAACAATCAGTTTTTCAGAACTAGGGCAAACCAGCAACCTTTTGGACAGCGTTGAAGATGAATTGGTGAGAGGGATGCCCAATCTACAAAACCCAGCAGTGGTTTGTCCAAAGATCGAACGGTTCCTCGATTAAGTATTTTTGGATTTTTTAATATTTTGGAGTTTTCAGTAAATTGAAGAAAAGCAGGTACAATGGATTGAGATCATGGAAGAAAAGAACCAACCTGTAGATCTTACCTGGAAAACCTTGTAGATGCCTTGATTATGATGATCCCTGCCATCCCGATCAATTTGAGAAGATTGAAGCGAGTTCTATGTCCAGTGTTTTCCCAAGGAAGTCAATGCGCCCTCTCTCCTGCACAACAAACATCAACCATATCAGATTTATTGCCACATGAGAAAAAAGCTAAATGCTCCTCCTTCCAATCACCCAATCCAAGCTCCTATCTGACCCCTTGGGCCTGATATATACTCTATGGTCACGGAACTTCACTTGATATCCCTTGTCCTCCAAAGTGAAGACTGACATAAGGTTCTTGGTCAGTCTTGGAACATACAACACATGAGCAAAACTGAGGGGTTTGCAAGACTCCCTCTCAAATGAAACAGTGCCAACTCCTTGCGCCTGATACTGCGCATCGTCACCCAGCTCAACGTGGATCCCTGTTCCACCCTCGTGCAAGTCTCTGAAGAATCTCTTTTGTCTAGTCATGTGACTAGATGCTCCACTGTCGATGTACCATATACTACTCCCTGTGGTGCTTGCCATGTAAGCTATCAAGCAGAACTCCTCATCGAAGTTCTTGTTGGACTCCTCCACCTCTGCAGATCCAGCCATCAGAGTGTTACTCTTCTTCTTCATGTGACTAGATGCTCGACTGTCGATGTAGTCTTTTGTCTAGTCATGTGACTAGATGCTCCACTGTCGATGTACCATATACTACTCCCTGTGGTGCTTGCCATGTAAGCTATCAAGCAGAACTCCTCATCGAAGTTCTTGTTGGACTCCTCCACCTCTGCAGATCCAGCCATCAGAGTGTTACTCTTCTTCTTCATGTGACTAGATGCTCGACTGTCGATGTACCATATGCTATTCCCTGTTCTGCTTGCCATGTAAGCTATCAAGCAGAACTCCTCATCGAAGTTCTTGTTGAACTCCTCCAACTCTGCAGATCCAGCCATCAGAGTGTTACTCTTTTTCTTCCTATCTAGGCATTGGGAGGCAAAGTGTTCCTGCTTGTGGCAAATGAAACACTTGACCTTTGACACGTCAAAGTTCTTCTTACCATCCTTCTTCCTCTTTGCCTTCCCCTTGCTCTTCCTTGTAAGGGCTAGAGCCTCCCCATCCACAATTTGTGGGGCACTACTGGATGAGTTTGATCCTTGACCCATGCAGGTCTCCTCCTGCACAAAGTCATCCCACAGTCTCTGCCAATCAGGGAGCTTCACCCTAGCCACAACACCTTTGACAAAGGTGTCCCATGGCTTAAAGAAGCCATTGCCTTAAATCCAACAACTCCAAGCTCATCCCTGATCTGTGTGAGCCTCGTGAGATAAGGCACCACTCCTTGTCCCTTGGCCATCTTGGTACTGCGCATCCTCTCTTGCAGCACCATCTTTCGGTTCTCGTTCTTGCTTTGGTACAGACTTTCCAAATCCTTCCACATCTCTAATGCGGTCTTCTTCCCGGAAAGGTGAGGGACTATGTGGTCATTCACCCCATCCAAGATAATCAACATGGCTCTGGAATCAATCTTCATCCATGCTACTAACTCTGTCGGATTTGTGGGTGCAACCTTCGTGGAGTCAATGTGCTCCTCTGCATCACTGACGTCCAGGATCCTTGTGATCCTTTCTTTCCATGTAGGAAAGTTCTAAGCACCTTGGAGTCTATCCTCAACTCTCAACTACACGGCCATAGTGAAGTGTTACCTGTCAAACCCTAAATCTCCAATCTACGTTTGTGTCTTCAATAGATCTGGCCCCGACCTATCACTGTTACTGCAAATCTCTCAGCTTTAGCTCACCAGAGCTCTGATACCATGTAAATTTTCCTTTAATATTCAAGCTAGGGCTAACAGTGCATGCAAATCTCTACTAATAACCACACATGAATATCTTTTACAGTATGCAGTGGAATATAAAACTGAGAAATAAATCACAACATCACATCACAATATTAACACTATTATTTTGGGTATGGAAACCCCCAGAAAAACCCAAGATGGGAAAACTGGTGCAGCAGTCAGATATAGATTTTATTATGAGAAAATATGGAGCATTTACAATACTGTAAATTCACCCAAACCTGGCAAATGCAGTTACACGGCAAAATCACTGGGCAAAACCCCAGCAAAACCTCAACACCCTCCTACATGAGTGTACAACCCAGTTGTACGAAGCTCGGTGATCCTGCTGCTTGCTCCTCCGTCTTCCCAGCTAAATCCTCTATCTGACTTTCTTTCCCTGTCTAGATCCTGTCTCAGTCAAAATACAAGTATGTGTTCTGTCCACCAATTGATCTCTCTTTTATAACTTTAGGTAAAGCAAAAACCCTAATTTCACTTTCACTTTAACTAGTGTTTGACTAAAGTTAATTTAAATCACTTTAATTTATTTTCCAAAGTAAACTTAGGAAAAGTAAATTAAATACAACTAGTTTTCGAATTTAAGTCTTCTGCATGCAGGAAGACCTTCCTTGTTGCTGCTAGTTTAACAGATCCATAGTCATATCACCAATAAAATGCCATAGTGCTTCAAACAAAAGTTTTATCTCAACTTGCAAAACCCTTAGTTGTATGTAAGATTGGTGAAAACCAGTTATATTAATATGGTTGTGTAGAATGGCATATGATAAAGGCCAATGGGAGTAAAGAACCTTCTGAGCCAATGTGTAAGCCTACAACGATCAATAATGATATCATGAGGTGGAATATTAACTAAGATATATTACTATTGCAACTGAACTAGAATACTTTGTTCATTCATTGATTTGGGTCAAATTTAGCAAATGTATTGATCAAGAATTATGTGATCTTACAGAGATGTGGAAGAACTTGCATATTCACTTTTGAAAAAAGTTAACTTACTAGAACCATGAGTGCCAAAGCAAGTGTGAATGTAAATCAAGCTTGAGAGAATCATCTTTCAAGGTGCCTTTAAATCTCACCAATAATAAATTTTATATTGCTTTTTAAATTTCTTATGTATTTCTTCCTTTGTGTTTTTGAGTTTTAAGAATAGATTGATACATGCCATGCACAAATGATAGTATTTATCATAGGATTCCTCCAAGGACCATCTCCCTTATGATATCCTATCACAAAAGGATCTTAGAAAATCCAAAGTTCCTAAGCAGAATGAATAAATGGATTTGCAAAAGAACTAATACAATAAGCTATACATGAATCACTCGTTGCTAGATTTCAGTGAGTATGCAAGAAACGCCACGAACTTACATTTTGACCTTAACAACAGCTTTTTAGCAATGTTCGATTTATTCCATGCATTTTACATGGAATAAAGAGGAACTTTGTATTGAAAACTTTAGTTGTGAATATAAATTCATAGTATGTATATAAATCTAAACTCATCTAGATCATGTTCAGAAATGCTCACTTTACAGACCATAAACAAGCTTTTACCTAGATGCAAAACAGGACCTTAAAATTTCAATGGCTTGTACAGAGATTCTCAAATCTAAGAGTTTAAAAGGATACAAGCAGATTGTCAATTCTTAAGGCTAAGAAATTCACTGAAAATTTATAAACAAATGCCTTCATTTAGTAAATCCAAAAAGTTCACAGCCAATACCAAGGTGACCCCATGTATAGAGATCTTGTTACCAACCTTCTCAAAAGTATTTATTTTCTTCAGTGCTAAAATTCGATGAGTTGGTATATGAATAGCCTTTTGGACAACACTGCTTGCACCACGTCCAATGACACCAAATATGCACATCTCATGTGAAGCACACTGATATGTTTTCTCATCATCATCAATACCTCCTGAAGTACGCTTTTGTAAACCAAGTTCGTTAATATTATATTCTCCACATGAATTACTCAGCAAGTGCAATGTTCCACCTGCTGTTACCTATCCAAAATGGATTTTTCATCAGTACATTGCAGAAGATACTACCAAGCTTCAACAAGGGCCAACATTAATGCATTGTGAAAAATGATTCCTACTGGTCCTAACTAATTTCCAGTAAAAGTGGATTGTGTCACTAACCTGAGGCAACATTAGTAACATTTAATTTAGGATGGACATCTATGGTGAATGGCTCTAAGAATAAAAGTCTGTGCTCAACAGATTTCTCTTGAAATGCACGAGAAAATAATGCAACGCTTTTTGGACTAAGGCCTACCCACTGACTGTTTCAAATTACACGAGAAAACATTGCAACATTATAAGGATTAAGAACTAACTCTTTCTCTTGAAAGACACAAGAAAACATTGCAACATTATAAGGACTAAGGACTACACATTGGCTTCAACAGCATGCCAGTGGAAAGATAGTTCAGCTCTTATTGTACTGCACCAAAATAAGTGAGATGCGCTTTACAGCCTGGGTGGAAGAGCTGTGTCATGTTCATGGATAGGTAATGCTAATAAACCAAAATAATTGCACCAAGAGAAACAAGGTGTGATCTACAGACCAGATGGAAGAGATGTGTCACATCTATGGGTGGGCAATGCTACACACAAAAATAAGAATAATACCAAAAATGAGGTCCATAATGTTATCACACCAAGAGGTGTTTTCTACAGCCCAGCTGAGGTAGATGTGTCTCATCTGTCCATAATGCTGTTGGCAAAAATATTAATAATAATAAAACCAGAGTAATTCAACAGCAGCTTGATATATATATATATATATATACACACACACACCAGCCTAGAATGTAGATACATCTCAGATTCTTAACCCTTAACCCAGATCTATCAAGCTCCAAGGGAGATCAAACCCCTAGAGGTCCAAACATTTCCTCAAGTATTTGCACTCTAGAAAAAAAAATTAACCACAAGAGACTTGATCCCCAAGTTAAGATGGATCTAGACTAGTAAAAATAACAGTAAAATAAATTGACCATTAATTACCATAATGTAAAATATAAAATGTGGTTCAATGTGTGAGTGCACCTAGAGAGATTGTACTAAATGATCTAGTGACTTGTGCACACATAAGTGGATCAAAGCCCACTCGCATGTCCTTCAAATTTAAAGGACTTTGTGGGGGGGGAAATGATGAGGAAGAGATTGACTATTCTGAAGACCTGTGCAAAGGGAAAAAGATCTGGAGATCTCCCCCCATACATTTCCAATCACTGCCTGATGCACAAAATCTCCTCACTTGGGAATCTAGGATCGGATCCCCTTGACTCCAAAACTCTACCTACTCTAGACAGTGCAGTAAAGGGTATGACGAGGGACCAATCAGTCATGTCAAATGTGTATCTCATCTATCTGATCATCGACCCAGCTCTTCAAGACATCTCTCCAGAAGCCTTTAGTAAATCTCTTCAGCCTCCTAGTGATATATTCACTCAATCATGTGCAAAGCTGACAATCCAAATGTGTTGCATTCAAGGTATTACGATGTCATGGATATCAATGCTCCAAGCCATTCTTCCTCGCTTTTGGATGTTTCTTAAGCATCCAATACCTTCTCCTTCTCAGAGGCAACAAATCGTGCCCCGATATCTAATGTTGCTTCTGATGATCATCCGCTTGGAAGATGGGATTATCACTTGTCTGATCCAAAGTTTGGAGAACTGGTTTCTAGGGACAGATTCATTGCTGCAAATCTCGACCTGGAATCCCTCTCTGAAGTCTCATCCCTAAAGGTGGTAGACTCATTTGGTTCATTTCCTCCCCTTCCATAATAGACAAACCTATGTGTATTGAAAAGTCCTAAAGAAAATAAAGGTAGTCAAAATGATGCCAGCCCCAATAAATTTGGTTATACTAGCAAAAGTTAATTTGAATAAAATCATGGATCTAGGAGGGAAAACCCTAGTTGGTCAAATCAGTGAACATAGAATTGGGATTCAAGCGCTCAAATCCTAGGCTTCCAAGGAAATGCAATCGAGATTGGACTATACACCAAGGAGGCTTGCTCTTTCTTGTGGATGGATCACATTCCAATTTAAGACGAAATCTAACTCTGCTTCGATAGATCGAGGTGTTCGGAAAATTGGCTAGAGCCCTATTTTGCTAATGGAATGGACACCATCCTTCAACGCCAGATCGGAAAAGGTTAGTTGATCTTTGGCCTAGATCAGGCTGCCAAGCCTACCTCTCGTCTTCTAGTATGAGGAGATTTTTGCTTGTATTGGGAATTCCATCAGCAACATTGTCAAAGTGAACTTTTCTTATTAGACAACTGGGATCCTTTCAATTGCTAGAATTCTAGAAGAGGTTCATCTCAAAGATGGCCTAGTTGAATCAATTGTTATCTGAGGAGGAATAGAACATTTCCCATCCCTAAATCACAACAAGTTCCATTTTGATGCAGCAAATGCCACAAGTACAGGCGTCTAGCTCTAAACTACTCGCTCCTGCATCGATGCCAAAAATGGGTAAGGAAGGTTCTGGCCCCAACATTGTCAAAGCCATCATCAAAGAAGCAGATGGATGATTCTCCAATAGAACAAACACCTATGGAGGTCCAAGCAGAAAAAACCCTCTCCCATCATTCCTCTAAATGCAAAGGTGACCCCTTCTATTCTAGACCCCAATCTTGAGTGGGGCTCTGACAAGGCAATCTTACATCTCAAAAATTATGTCAAGCAATGGTCTTGGTTTTTCCCAACTGACAGTAAAAGGTACGAGTCCTCTAATACCCCCTCTTCTCCTTCTACTCCGCCTATCTGTCCTCTAAAATTTGGATCTATAGCTTGTCTCGATATTAGTCACTCCTGCATGAACCCCCAGAGAGAATTGGTGGACTTTCTAGCCAGGCTATCAAGATTACAAGCACAACATCATCTACACCCTCTTCCTAATCCATCAAACAAAGGGAAATGCCCACCGTTACCTGCCTCCTCCTACCCCTCTACAAACCTCAACGATGATCATGAGAAGTTGTCTCTATGCTCTGGAAAAGAATCCTTGAGGGGATCCAAATACAACTTACGATGTAGATCAAAAGTCCCCCCAGTACTATCAAGGGAAGGGAAGGTAGTTTAGGGTCCATGGTTGAGACTATTCCAAAAGTAATGGGGGGTGAAAGTCTTACATTTCTAAAGCACAATCTAAAGCTAGTAGGGAATAGTTGCTAGCAAACAACTCTCCCTTGAAAGGGTGTTTAGAGGCCAAAAACCCTTGTGCAAGTCTCCCAAATGATTGTTCTCTCATAATTGCAAGGGGCTAGCCAACCCCTCTAAAAAAGAGGCTCTCAAGATATTGATTTCAATTCAAAATCTTGATAACATTAGCTATTTAACTTCAAGAAATAATGATTAATGGAAATAGGCTAGTTTTTTTATCTCAAAACATACCTCTAGGGATGGGATCTTCCAAGGTCTTCTCATCTTAGGAGGAGATCTAAACTTGTCCATTAGCTCATCGGAGATCTTGGATCCTACGTTATCGGTTGATGGTTCGTTAGCCTATTTTCTCCACAAATGGGAGGAAGTGGGAATAGACCCCACAATTCTAAACCCTTCCTAGCAAAATAATCAAGTAGGGGAGGATCACAATGCAAAGAGACTGAATCGTTTTCCCGATTATGAATCTATTCAAGAATAGAGGATACAATGTATGTAATGCATCAGACGGGTAGTGGGTCAGACAAGGAGGCGGCTCTGACCACCTCCCTGTCATCTTTGATTTGGTAAGTGAAGAGAAAAAAATCACCAACATTTCGAATTGAACCCTTAATGGGTTAAGGAAGATAGCCACATTGAAACTATAAAATATATTTGGAGTTCGTATAATGCTCAATCCCCTAACTCAATTGCTCTCCAATTTTTCATGATCTTAAAAGGGAAAAGAAAGCTTTTATCGTATGGTCCAAAAAAAAGGACTTATAGATGAAAGGACTCTTTTGGAGACTAAGGACAAGTTACTTTAGCTATACAACTCTGAAGGGTTTGACCTCTTCTCAAATCAAACTAACAAGGATCTCCAAACTCTAGAGGCACAAAAGAAAGACATACTCTTATCTCGGGAAAAACAATTAAGGCTAAAATGTGAGGCCCTCTAGTTGAAAGCAAAAGATGAGAATACTAAATGCTTTCATTGTTATGATAAAATGCAAGAAGCAAACAATTCAATTTGGAAGATATCTAAACCTAATGGAGCCCAGGTCACTGGATTTCATGGAATAGCTCATGGGGGCTCAAAGCATTTCAAACACATCTACAAGGCCATGTAAAGGCTTCCCATCATCGAAGTGCTAAAAGTTGCTTTGTAAATAAACAAGAAAACAACGAATTGATGGTTGAAATTAGCATGGATGAACTGGAAATTGTCCTCCACAATTTCCAAAAGGATAGGAGTCCCAGACCGAATGGCCTTCCCGTCAATTTTTTCCTAGGTTGCTTGGACTTTATTCGGGGGGATCTATAAGGAGTTATAGAGGAATCAAGACGAACAAGAAAAATTTAACATGCTTTTAATTCACCTTTCTTGTTGTCATTCCTAAGGTCGATAACCCTATCTCCTTTAACCAACTCCAACCTACTTCCCTTTGCAATTACATCTACAAAATTATCTCCAAAACAATAGCCAAAAGACTCAAGCTTACCCTATCCTTCCAGATACAGTATGAGAGAAATACCAGAATATTAGACTGTTGTACGAACTGTCAAAGGATTGTACAGCCTGTTGCACAGTTAGTGGAGATAAACCCTCAAAAAAATTGTGCCAAAGTACCTCGAAATCTGTGCCAAATTGCTAATAAACATTTTGCAGATTTGCACCTTGAGATTCGAGCCAGAACAAGGGCAAAATAAAGGTTGTACGGACTGGTACGGAACTGTACTATATAGCTACATTACTGTTTGTACGGAACAACAAACCCTTTCTCTTGAGAACTGTGCAATAGACTGATCTTGTACTTTTCACAATGATTCTCTCTCTCAATTAAATTTGAGAGTAACTCTTTCAAGATTCATAATGGCATTTATTACTCATTAAATGCCATAGTTCTCTCCTAGGTGACTGTACTAATGACTGCTCATTAATAATCTCACTTGACATCCATTCTCTCTTTCCAAGCGATTAAATAATCACTTAATTCCCTTATCTGTTGAACACAATGCCACACTAAGAGGGGGGTTGAATCAGTGTGGCAGGACTTCTAACAATTTTCACTTCAAAACCTAAGCAGAGTTCATCATTCGCATTAAGCTATACATCAACTAAGCATGTCATCATTCATAGATCATAGAGACACATTTCAAGACAGATATAGTAAGCTTTATTTATAATTGGATATGAATTACAATGAAGACTTCAATCTTATGATTACATCAGCACCAACTGACTAAAGAGCACCAACTCTTATTCCAAGGCCCAGCCTGGTTTTCTTAGCTCCAACTAAGAAGATGGGAGGTATCCAAACCTCAGAGTGCAAGGCTCATCTTGCCTTCACATTCTCATCAACTCTATCATGTCACAAGTTATCAATGTCCCATTATCAACTCAATCCACCATCAATCAACTACTGCTCAAACAACTTGTCCACTGCTATCATTACCATGTCAATTCAACTTGTCACTGTCATGTTATTAGGAAGGTATGCTCAGTCATCAAGAAGTCTGGTTCTAATATGCTATCAATCCAAACCATGTCAGTGTTGTTGATTTTTCCTAAGCAGCATCGAGAGCCATTATCTAGGAGAATGGAAGCACCTGGTCAGTTACTAGGAATTTGACCCAGTCTGGGACTGGGGGACTCGACCTAGGGCTGATGGCCATTCTTTGAATGGAGGCACCTAGTCAATTACCAGGAATTTGAACCAGTCTAGGACTAGGGGACTTAGCCTGGGGCTGAGGGCCATTCTGTAGGAGAATGGAGGCACTTGGTCAGTTACCAAGAAATTGACCCAGTCTGGGACTAGTGGTCTCAGCCTAGAGTTGAGGGCCATTCACTGAATAGAGGCACCTAGTCAGTTACCAGGAATTTAACCTAGTACGAGACTAGGGACTCTGCCTGGGGCTGAGGGCCATTCTCCGAGAGAATGGAGGCGCTTGGTCAGTTCAAGTATTTGGCATTGAGTCATTTGATGCAACCTAGGGCTGAGGCACCTGGTCAATTACCAGGTCATCACCGTAAGCCCTAGGCTGAGTCTGGGCACGTGATGCACTCCTCTCCTTGATCTATGGGTTATGAGACCTTCTCCAAGAATTAGCTACCCCTGGTTTAGAGACCTAGCACCTGATCTTGGTGGCACGAGGAGATCAAGTAAAAGCATTTAGTAATTATCCTTATTTATGAAGATGTACTTTGAGTGGGCATGAAGGACCCTTGAGACCACTTGCTTTGACCACAAAATACTTGGAGAACCATCTAACCCTAAGTCTTGGTCCATGACACCAACAAAAGAAAGACCAAGTGGCTCAAGTCAAAACACAAGAAGACCTTTGTACCACAAAAAGATTAAAGTCATAGGGTCAAAGATGAAAAAGAATCAAACCCTAATGTCAACTCCTACTTATGTGGGACCAACTCAAATGTTTGAAAGCCTAAAAATAAATGACATTTGCAAATCATTTCAGACAACAACTTCATCACTTGATTGCTCCCTCATGGACCGAGGAAAACTCGTGACTGAGATTATTTGCTGCCATCGAAGTAGATTTTTGTGGCTGAGGTTTTTCTTTAGTTTTCCCTCTATCCTAGTGTGGCGGCCTAGCCCACTAGGGCTTCTTAATCCACATATTACAGTCAACAGTGGTGTTCATGGATGTTATAGCTTCTTTGTTGGTGTTCATGGGCAGCAGCAACAACTATTCTCTTGTTGGTGCTCACGGTGTTGACTTAGGCCAGCAGTATACCCTTACTGTTCTCTCGATGGGAGTCTAGGGAAGCAGCAGAAGCCTGCCCAACCTTCGTTACTATAACAGTAGCAGCCACCCACAGTTTGGGAAGCAGGCAAACAGTTCGGGCAGCAATTCGGGCAGAAATAAAATTTCGGGCAGTAGTCAAACTGGAATTTTGGGCAGCAGTCAAACAGCAATTTCGAGGAGCAATCAAACAGTCAACTCGGGCAGCTGTCAAACAAATTTTGAGCATCAGGTTGATGGTCACAGGTGGTTAGGGTTTTTACTCACCCTCCACATGGCAGCATATGACAGCAGCAGCAAGCCTGCTAGGGCTTCATTGTTCTTGAATGTTTTCTTGTACATTCATCTCAGAATTCTGAGATCAATCTTCTTTCATGTACAAACTCAATCATTTCATTTAGAGGATGAATTACTAATCAAGTGTTCATTTGTGTGATGCTTAATTAACTACTGTACTTGTCCTACTGTTGTTTCCGTTTCAAGCCCTATCTATATTACAATCTGCAACTTTTTAAAAGAATGGCATGCACATGTATGGTATCAGAGCTTTGCATGTGAAGATTACAGTGAGTGAGCAACTCACTGTAACATTCCTAGACCTTGGGACATTTGCAGACTGAGATAGCAGACTCGTTGATCAAAGATGGATACCAACACCTTTAAACCAGAAGAAAGGCTTGAGGGGTCTTCCAACTACAACTCATGGAAAGCTAGGCTTATGGCCACCTTGGAAGAAAATAATCTTGATCGCTTGGTTCTTAATGCCACAAAAGAACCTACATCTAATGCTAGAAGAATTGCCTTCAAGAAGAAGCAAGCAAAGGCAAGGAGGATCATCTATGACTGAGGCAAGGAGACCTTGATGCCCACCATCACACCATTTAAGTCTGCCAAAGAATGCTTTGACACCTTGACAAATTTATATGCAAAGAAGGAAACTAGCCAGAATAGAGTACTGAAAAAGAGGCTTCGTACATTGAAGATGAATAAGGATGAAGGAGTGACCCCCTTCTTCACAAAAATTGCTCAGGTAAGAGACCAACTTTCTGTTATTGGTATACCTGTGGATGATGATAATCTTGTACAGACTGTATTCGATGGTCTTCCTAGTTCTTGGGAGACCTTTCACGCAGCAGTAAGTTGACGTGAATCTCATCCAAACTTTGATAGACTTTGGCATGACTGTTTGGAAGAAGAGGGAAGAATTCATAGCAGATCAAATGGCGCTAAGGAAGGATGCTCTTATATTATAGCCAAGACAAAGAAGTTCAAGAAGAGCACTTCACTCAGAAAGAGAAAGAAAAGAAACCACAAGGTAAGCTATCAGATGCTTCAAATATAGAATGTTTTAATTGTCATAAGATGGGACATTTTGCCAAGGATTGCAGGAAGCCAAAGAGAAGGTTCAAAAGAAGGTTTCAAGCTTCTACAGCAGAAGAAGGCGGCCACTAGAAGAAGAAGAATAAGAAGATGAACCAAGAAGGGAATGGTACCTGATCTCTGCTCTTTCAGGATCCATCACCAACAATGCTAACTCTTGGTTAGTGGATAGTGGTGCTTACAGACATATGACAGGTTTCCATGAAGCACTTACCAGCTACAGATAGAAGTTCACTACTCAAGTAGAACTTGGGGATGACACCACCTACAAAATTGAAGGAGTTGGCTCAACTTCACTTCAACTTGACTCAAGGACTGTTTTACATATCGAAGACATCCTATATGTGCCTGGTTTGAAGAAGAACCTCCTCTCTATTGTTGGCTTAGAAGACAAGGGCTACAGGGTTCTCTTCATGGACAAGAAGGTCCTACTATGGGCAAAGAATGAGAAGTTAAGCTCAGCAGAATCAAATGGAGTTCGAGAGAGAGGTCTTACAAAACTTTCAAAAACTCCACACAAGCATTGGTTCACAACATAATTGACCCATGTGAACTATGGCATCGAAGGTTTGTATACATTCACTATACAGCTCTCCCTAGTCTTCAAAAGATGGTCACAGGTATGCCTAAGATTTCCCTTAAACATAATGGTGTTTGCAAAGGTTGTGCTCTAGGTAAGAACACTAAGAAGTCTTTCTCCAGAAGCGACAATAGATCTAAAGGAATCTTAGACTTAATTCATTCTAACATATGTGGGCCTATGTCTTCACCATCCTTGAGTGGGTGCTTATATTATGTTTTGTTCATAGATGATCACTCTCGTAAGTCCTATATCTACTTTCTCAAAGTCAAGAGTGAAACTTTTGACAAATTCAAAGAGTTCAAGGCTCTATTGAAAACCAGACAAGAAGACACATCTGTATCCTAAAGGTCAGATAACGGAGGTGAGTATGAATCTAATGAGTTTGATGATTTTTGTTGAGAAGCAAGAATCAAGAGGGAGCTGACAGTGCCTTACAACCCTCAACAAAATGGGGTTGCAGAAAGGAAGAATAGAACGATATGTGAAGCTGCCAAAGCTATGTTCACTAATCTCGATCTTCCTTTATCTCTGTGGGTTGAAGCTGCATATATTGTTGTGTACATCCAAAACAAAAGCCCTCATGCCATCTTGGGGGAAAAGACTCCAAAAAAAGTATTTACAGGCAAGAAACCCACAGTTGACCACTTGAGAATTTTTGGCACTCCTATGTATATTCATGTACCAAAAGAAAAGAGGACTAAGCTAGAGCCTTCCGGAAAGAAAGGCATAATTGTGGGTTACAGTGAAAGCTCGAAAGCTTACCGCATCTATGTTCATGGACAAAGGTACATTGAAGTCAGCAGAGACGTGATATTCCATGAGGAAGTTGTGTTTCGCCAAACAAAAGAGCTTCCAAAGGATATAGAAGAATCTCCTTCCGAAAATCCAGATTCAAAAGTTTAGAGGGAGGAAGAAGAAACTGAGCCTCAAAGTCTAGATGTGCCTGAAGAATCTGAAAGACCAGCTATAGAACCACTTGAGGCTCCTCCTTCCAAAAGGAGACCTGCCTGGTACCGAGAAACAATGCAAGAAGCTAAGAAGCATAAAGCTCCTACCAGAACTTTTAGAGAAAGCATAAAGCCCCAGAAGTACTCAAGTCTTATGAGCAAGCTCATCAATGCAGAACCCTCCACATACAAAGAAGCAACAAGCCTACAGGTATGGAATGATGCCATGATCGAAGAATATAGTTCAATTATGAAAAATGATGTGTGGAAAGTTGTTCCTAGGCCGACAGGGAAGTCTTTGGTAACGTCTAGATGGCTTTACAAAATCAAGCATGTTGTTAATGCCAGCATTGAAAAATATAAGGCCGGATTTGTAGCTCGTGGCTTCACTCAAAAAGAAGGCATAGGCTATGATGAAACTTTTGCTCCTGTTGCCAGTTATACCACCATCATAACTATCATCTCCCTTGCTGCTGTGTTTGGATGGAAACTCCATTAGATGGATGTAAAAACAGCCTTCCTCAATGGCAAAATTGATGAAGTCTACATTGAACAACCAGAAGGCTTTGTGACTCATGGGGATAAGTAACATGTGTGTAAATTGAAGAAATCCTTGTATGGGCTCAAACAGGCCCCGAGAGTTTGGTATGCAAGAATTGATGGCTACCTTCACAGCTTGGGGTTCTCCAAAAGTACTGCCAACTCCAATTTGTACTTCAAGGTCGTTCACAACCATCACTTGATCCTAGTCTTGTATGTGGATGACTTGCTCCTTACTGGGGAGGAACAACTGATAGCTCAGTGTAAGGGGGAGCTTACCTCTGAATTTGAAATGAAGGATCTTAGTCTGATGCACTATTTTCTCGACTTAGAGGTCTGGAAAAAGCCAGGCGAGATCTTCCTATCACAAGGGAAGTATGCAGTCGATAACTTGTAGAGATTTGGGATGCAGGACTGCAAGTCCATGAACGTACCTATGACAACGAACTTGAAGAAGTTACGTGACTCAGCCACCTGTTCACAACATGTGCATTCCACTCTGTATCGACAGCTCATTGGATCCTTGATGTATCTCGTGCACACGAGACCAGATATCTGTTACACAATGAATGCTCTGAGTCCGTTCATGTCCGATCCGAAGCACATACATTGGGTAGCTGCTAAACATGTACTCAGATATGTGCGAGGTACTATTACATATGGGCTCAGGTATACTTCCAATAGTGGAGTAATGTTAGTCGGATATGCTAACTCCGATTGGGCTAGCAGTGCAGTAGACCGAAAAAGCACATCAAGTTACTACTTTAGTATGGGATCAGTAATGATCTCTTGGTCTAGCAGGAAACAGGGTTCCATAGCTCAAAGCACAGCTGAAGCTGAGTATATTGCTGCTAGCGATGCCTGCAAAGAAGTAGTTTAGCTTAGGAAACTTCTCTCTGATTTGTTCGGTGGAAAGCTTGAGTCAACGATTATTCATTGTGATAATCAAAGTTGCATTAAGCTTTCAGAAAACCCGATGTTTCATGATAGATCGAAACACATTGAAATGAAAGTACCAATTCATCAGAGACTTAGTACAGAAAGGCACCCTGAAGCTTCAATACATCCGTACAAATGAACAGATTGCAGATATTTTAACCAAGCCTCTGACATCAACAAAGTTTGTGTACTTCCGTGACAAGCTTGGGATGGCAAAGAATACCTCTCTCGTTGAGAGGGAGTATTGATTTTTCCTAAGCAACATCGAGAGCCATTCTCTAGGAGAATGGAGGCACTAGTCAATAACCAGGAATTTGACCTAGTCTGGGACTGGGGGACTCGGCCTAAGGCTGAGGGCCATTCTTTGAATGGAGGCACCTGGTCAGTTACCAAGAATTTGAACAAATCTGGGACTGAGGGACTCAGCTTGGGCTAAGGTCCATTCTCTAGGAAAATGGAGGCACTTGGTCAGTTACCAGGAAATTGACCCAGTCATTCACTGAATGGAGGCATCTGGTTAGTTACCAGGAATTTAACCTAGTTCAAAACTAGGGAGTCGGCCTGGGGCTGAAGGCCATTCTCCAGGAGGATGGAGGCGCTTGGTCAATTACCAAGTATTTGACATTGAGTCATTTGATGCAGCCTAAGGCTGAGGCACCTAGTCAGTTACCAGGTCATCACCATAAACCCTAGACCGGGTCTGGGCACGTGATGCACTCCTCTCCTTGATTTATGGGCTATGAGAACTTCTATAGGGATTAGCTACCCTTGGTTGAGAGACCTAGCACCTAATCTTGGGGGCACGAGGAGATCAAGTTTAAGCATTTAGTAATCCTCCTTATTTATGAAGATGTACTTTGAGTGGGCATGAAGGACCCTTGAGACCACTTGCTTTGACAACAAAATACTTGGAGGACCATCTGACCCTATGTCTTGGCCCATGAGACAAACAAAAGAGAGACCAAGTGGCTCAAGTCAAAACACAAGAAGACCTTTGTACCACAAGAAGATTAAAGTCAAAGGGTCAAAGATGAAAAAGAATCAAACCCTAATGTCAACTCCTAGTTATGTGGGACCAACTCAAATGTTTGAAAGCCTATAAGTAAATGACATTTGCAAATCAATTCAGACAACAACTTCATCACTTGACTGCTCCCTCGTGGACCGAAGAAAACTCGTGACTGAGATTATTTGCTGCCATTGAAGGAGATTTTTGTGGCTATGGTTTTTCTTTAATTCTCCCTCTATCCTAGTGTGGCAGCTTAGCCCACTAGGGCTTCTTCATCCAGAGATTACAGTCCACAGTGGTGTTCACGACTGCTACAGCTTCTTTGCTGGTGTTCATGGGCAGCAGCAGCAGCCACTGCTCTCTTTCTTGCTGGTGCTCACGGTGTTGACTTAGGGCAGCAGTATACCCTTACTGTTGCTCTAAGTGGGAGTCTAAGGCAGCAGCAGAAGGCTACCCAATCTTCGTTGCTGTAACAGCAACAGCCACCCACAGTTCGGGTAGCAGTTCGGGCATAAATAAAATTTCGGGCAGCAGTCAAACTGCAATTTCGAACAGCAGTCAAACTGCAATTTCAGGCAACAGTCAAGCTGTGAACTCAGGCAGCAGTCAAACAAATTTCGGGTTCGACCTGGTCTGATGACAGATACCCAATATTCGGGAGATCCTTTCCCGGAACCCATACGTGTTTCTGCAGGTCTGCTCAAACTGCAATTTCGGGCAACAGTCAAGCTGTGAACTCAGGCAGCAGTCAAGCTGTGAACTCAGGCAACAGTCAAACAAATTTCGGGTTGATGGTCACAGATGGTTTGGGTTTTTACTCACCCTCCACATGGCAACATATGGCAACAGCAACAAGCCTGCTAGGGCTTCATTGTTCTTGAATTTTTTCTTGTACATTCATCTCATAATTCTGAGATCAATCTTCTTTCATGTACAAACTCAGTCATCTCATTTAGAGGATGTACCTTCGCCCGCAACTCTCGCCAATGGCTACCTAATGCAACCCACACCCGTCACCTACACGCGCGGCTCCTTCAAATCTCGGTCCAACCACCCATAATTTCTCCCATCGTTGCCTATCTCCATCCACCGTTGCTACTCCACGACCCCTTGCTACACACGCGTCAACTCTACTCCGCCCAGCTCCTCCCACGCAACTGTCATTCCCACAATTGTGAGTTCCCACCGACAGCTGCTACCTCCCAATGACCTCGTGAATGTAATCTCTTCATCCCATCCCTTGCTAGTGGCTCTCCTCTATTGGTCCTCTCTTCACGTGCCTAACACACACCACACGCAACCCACAGCTGCATCCACTCTACCAACCCGACCTTGCTAACATGCAATCGTACGCTATTGTACGACGGCTGTTGTATGCTTGTACAATCCTTCCCTTTTTTTATTTCGTTGAAAACCCTCTCAAACAACGATTTTCCTCAAAGTTTTAATGTGGCTCTGATACCATGTTAATTTATAATTACCAAATCTTATATTCACTCTCAATAATTAACAAATTATAAATGAATATACATTGATAATCTTAACTAATTCTGCAGTGAACATTTGACACACTTGTTTACCCTGGAAAACCCCAATGGGGTAAAACCAATGAACAATGATTTTATTGAGATAAAATCCTAGGCTCCCGTCCTAGGATAATGACCCATTGGGGAACAATACAAAGGCAGAAAAATAGCCCACCACACCTCAAGATTAGTCCTTCAATCTTGTTGGTTGCTAATCCCTTCATTGCCCCTTGCTCCTTTCCTTGAACGTTGCTCCTACACACTTGGTTGGAAGTCCTTCTCCAACCAATCAATTAGATCTCACTCACTTTGTGTCACTGTTGTGTCTCTCTCCTTAGGATTCCTTTTATAACATCTCAATGTCCAAAACCCCAACCCTTAATATCCAAAGTGATCGATGGCCAAGATTAGATCTTGAGCCTCACTTAAAATCAATGACTAATACTTAATCTTACACTTTTAGTCATTAACCAACATTAAGTTAATTAATGTGATTTTCCTATGTTAGACTAAAAGAGATACAAAAGTCACTTGCTCTGATGAAGTTCAGATGGGGTTTGGCATAGGTTTGTCAACATACATTTTCACTATATATATAGAGAGAGAGAGAGAGACAATTATACATACTATTACTATATTATGAATTATTTTGTAGCAGACGACTTCATGTTGTAGCAAACGACTTGGTACTATAGCAGTCTAGCAAAGGAGTAATTGAAACTGTAAGTCTGTAGCTCCAGCAACCAGATGTTGTCGTAGTCTGCAGACCAGTGACCACCAGACTCCAGTCATGACTTGTTGCTCATGGCTCGAGATGAATCGCTGAGAGTCACGCCCCAAAACTTATCAAGCCCTGCGAAGTTCGAACGCCTCCAATCAATCTCTCCAGTCTCAACAGTCGTGGCTAGCACACAAGTTGTAGCAGCTCAAGCTCAGTGTCGACGGTTGCAGGGTGCTTGCAAGTTGCAGCTCGAGTGTGTGTATTCCCGGTCATGACTCATCAAACCGTGTATTCACGGTTGAAAGTAACCCTATACCGCTGGAAACGTGAAAACAGCACCGAATGTTTTGCTTGGGTTTCAATTTATTAGGCTTGGCGAATCTAATGGTTGAATTGGTTCGCCTTCAGGTTCGACATGAGGTTCAGCTATCAGGTTCGCCAAACCTAACCGAATTTTTGAAATATTTTTAGGCTTGCCGAATTCTGAACCTGGAAGTTCAAGTTTGGCCAACCCTGTGACATAGTTTGCTCTCTCAAGCAAATACCTAGAGAGGTAATATGGACGACTCCTGCATGCTAAACACTTAGCCTATGCAGAAATACCTTTCCGAGCTACAAACATCAACAATGGATTTTAGAACCATCTGAATCTGGGTCTTTAAAGCAACTATAAGTTTACATCTGTTTTTTTAAATCCCTTTAGGTGTTTAATAGATCCACGATAAAGATGAATCTATGCTAACAGTATTGCCATTGAAAGTAGCTATAAATTAAGTTGCCGTAGTGGTTTCCCTAGATACTCTTGAGTGTTACCCAGGGGAAACTGCCTTGAAATACTTGCTAGAATGCAGTATATTGGATGAGAGTATGAGCAGGCGTACTGAGGCGTTTCTTGCTGCTTGGGGAAACAGAACAGTCAGAGAAAACATATCTCATCCTGGATTTCCATGGAGTCATAATGGGGCCCAATTTTACTTTTACTTTTCTGGGACATGCTGATAATAGTAACTTACGGTTGTCCTTCAACTAAGCTGCCAAGTTACGAGAGCGTTTATATACCATCACGTTTCTATACCATGAAAATCACCCTAGGGGGTTTTGCACCCAGATCTCCGCATAAATATAAGCCCGGTCACATGACTTCCTGGTCACACACCCACGGGCAGCGGCACCCAAATGGTCAAATAAATAGATCAAACCACTTAGACAGGTCCTTCAGGTTCGAGTTGGTTCAGTACAATCAAATAATTTCATTAGAATGTCCGAATTCAGTGCAAAATAATCATAATCGAGGTTAGCTATCGCAAAGTTGGTTTAACTCGATTACATATTTCAGAACCACAAAAGAACAGACAGACGAATTTATAAAATCGTCAGGATTCAACCATATTATGAAGCTTACAAAGCATAATCAAATTTCAACAATATTATGAATCTTAGAAAGACAAATTTGTAATACAACCCAAAGTATAAATGAAAACATTTACAGTGCAATTTAACTCCAGAGCAAAAATGGAGACATTTACAGTGCAATTTGACCCGTCTCCTACTTTAGTTTCGAACCCTTCGCAATTGAACAAAGGCTAGCAACTACTCTTCGCTATTCGATTTTATCCTATAAACTCAATTCCTGTGTATTTAATTTGGGTTTGGATTTTAAAAATAGATCTCGATTGGAAAAAATACCTTATATGAAGTACATGAATCAGAGAAGTCACGTCGAAAACTATGACTGTTGTTGAAAAGTGGGCCGAGCTTCTTCCTCATGTTTTCCATGGCTAACAGATGCCTCTTCTCTCTCTGTTCCTTTCAGTCAAAACCCTCCTTTCTTCCCTTCACTCGTCTGCCGCAATTACCAAGCTTACGCAGGACGAGAGAATTTTGTGCTGCAGAGCTTCATTCTCATTTTTCTTCAGACACGGAGGAGCACACCCCTGCGGCCTTGAATTTAATTAAAGAAGAGAGACCATTCGGGTCATCCTAAGAAACTATAACGTCTCGCAATGGACCGTAATTTCGCTCCTCGTTATTATTAATTAATAAATTTGATCATTACTCGAACTCGGCTTAATGGAAGGGTTGAGATGTCGAACGTGGCAGGCTGTTGCCACCCGATCTCATCTCGTATTCGCATCTGGATAGTTTCTTTTTCGAATTTAGTTTTAAAAAAAAATTAAAATTGTGAAATATTTATATAGTGTTATTAAATCTAGATTCAATACTTTCAAATATTTTTATATTGTTTACATTATGTAAAATATATGCAATATGTAATATATATGATTTTAATTTATTTTTTTAAAATTTTATTTTTATTTTTAATAAAACAAAACTAAAAATATATTTAGATAAAATCAAAATCATAAAATATTTTAGACTACGCCAAAAAATAATATCATAACATTTGTTTAAATTCATTTAACTAAATTTATGAGAAGATTTGAATTTTAATAGACTCATTTTTCATTAATAAAGTTTAATTACTAGTAAATAATGTTAGTGGGCATTTAGTTTGTTATTAAAAATTTAAAATATATATTTTACTTAAAATTAATAAAAATCATTTTCACTTACAAAAATCATCTTTACTTATAATTAATGACAATCTTAAAAAACAACAATTAAACATGTTAAATAATAATAATAATAATTAAACATCTTTACATTATGTAATTATAATTAATATATATGATTTTAATTTTTTTAGTAAATTTTATTTTTATTTTTAATAAAACAAAACTAAAATTATATTTAGAAAAAAATAAAATCATAAAATATTTAGACTACACCAAAAAAATAATATCACAACATTAGTTTAAATTCACTTAACTAAATCTATTTTTAAAAATTTAAAATAATTGGTAATGGGATAAAATGATACCTTGCTAACATGTTATGAGAAGATTTGAACTTTAATAGACTCATTTTTCTTCAATAAAGTTTAACTACTAGTAAATAATGTTAGTGGGTATTTAGTTTGTTATTAAAAATTTAAAAATATATATATTTTACTTAAAATTAATAAAAATCATTTTCACTTACAAAAATCATCTTTATTTACAATTAATGACAACTTTGAAAAACAATAATTAAACATGCTTAAAAAAAACTCATCTAATATGATTAAAAGATATCATAAATCAACAATACAAATCTATAAAAGTATAGTTCAACGTCCCCATTTGATGTCAATAGTAAAAAGATAAACTTAGAAAGTTTATAAATTAATCACCCCAACCAAACACTTGAAAAGCACCATATATGTAGTTAAAAGTTTGTAAATATTGCTCAAGCTCAATGTATATCTAAATATAGCTAAGCCAATGACTTAGCTTAGGTATGTAAAGTGTGTAATTGTAATTTATTAAGTTTTAAGTTAAAAAATGATATGATGCACAAATTGAACAAATTGCTCACCTGGGATAACCTACAGAAAAGGGGTTGGATCGAGCCGAGTTATTGCCTTCTTTGTAATGCAAATGATGAAAATGTCCAGCATTTATTCTTTCACTGTCCGATATGGAAGAATGTGCTCAATCTTTTGTGTGATGAGCACCATATTGCACCCCACTTTCAGTCTGATAATCTCTGTGATTTTTTAGATTCATGGACAGTCAGTTACTCGAAGTACACAGTTTGTTGTTATCTCCCCTTCTTCACCATGTGGATCCTATGGAAAGCTAGGAATCTCTGTTTTTTGCGAAGGGAAAAAGGTGTCTATCCTCGGTATTATTCAGCAGATTGGATATCGCTCACAGATGTATGGTCCACCAGCTAAGAAGAAAAAAAAAACCAGATTTTTGGGACCTGGGCCTAATCTTGTATATCCTTGTGGTTTTTTCGATGGAGCATCAATAAATAATATTGGAGAAGTTGGTATCTGCTTGTACTTGAATGAGACACACTCCTTTGAGTTTGCTATGGGGACGGGACAGTGCACCAATACAAAAGCAGAACTGGTCGGGCTTTGGGCCCTTCTGCTTATCACCCATATGATGGGGATTCCCAATCTCAGGGTTTTTGGTGACTCATCAGTCATCATAAACTGGGGAAAGGGTATTGTTTCCCTCTCTCCTCCTGAGCTGCACTACTAGTGTAGGGAAATTAGAAAGCTCTTTTCACACTTTCTAGAACTGTCTTTTAGTCATATCTACCATGAACATAATCAGCATGCAGACTAACTATCTAAAACTATTGTTTCTTTGGCTCCAGGATTTGGCACTTTCTCTGAATTTATTGATGGTCTTTTGATCACTCAGGATACTTTCAAGCTCATTTGAGCTGGTGCTTCGAGCAAGATCTCCATATTTTCATTATGCACCCTGTATTGTTTTAGTATTGGAGCTGGCTCCTTTAGATTGCAGCTATGCTGCTCTTTTTGTACACGGTAGATATGGGATTAAATTGACAGTTTTTTTACTGATGGGTATTTTTCGGATGGATTAGCACTCATCCCTCACCCTTGCAGAACCATTGAGTTGTATCTCTTATTGAGGACAGGCAGTATGCCTCCTCTTTTGTACTACTCTATGAATGTAGCCCATTGATTGGGTGGGCCCAGCAGATGCCCTTTGATTCAATATGAATAACAAGGACATGCTTTTTTCTTTCTGAAAAAAAAAAGTTAAAAAATGATATTAAATTTTATTGACATATTTTTGAAGATTTTTAATTTAATTTATTAAAAAAAGTTAAAAATTGAGTATTAAATTTTAATTTTAATTTAAAATAATATATTTTTTTCAGTGGAAAAAATACCATATCTTGTTATTCTATTGAATCAAAGATCATCATATACATTCAATCAAAGTGACATTCTTCATGAATAGGTTCAAGCAATGGGGTGTCCTCTTTCTACAAAGGCGAATCCCCGTCATCAAACCATGGTCAGAAAAACACAAGCCTAAAGTGTTGCAGGCTTTTATCATCACTCCTGTATAGACAGGTCAGATTTAATCATTTTCCATAAATGGACAAAAACAACATAGATCGTGGGCATAAGAGGAAGACTGAGGATCTCTTCATGGGATTGCTGAGATCCCATTTAATGTCTATAAAATGTGTGCTTAATGAATAATGCCCAGCACAATCTAGAATAACTGGAAATTACCATGATCTATAATCTTGTCATTCAGGGATTCCTTGAAATTCCCAAAACCTGAGTCAAGAGAGAGTGCGTTTTTAGAGAGACTGTCAGTTATCTGGTTATGCTCACGATATATGTGTTTCATGATCATTTTCGGAAAGTTATGTAGTAATTCTCTAATATCATCACACCAATGACTCAGATGAGGTAAGTTCAGTGTGCCCTTTCCTGTAGCCCATGAAATGATGACAAGGGAATCGTCGTATATAGAGAGTAGAGGAATTCCCATAATCTTAGAAACAGAGAGAAGAGCCCATAATGCCATTAGCTCAGATTTAGTATTAGTACTTTTGCCACAGCCCATGGAGAAATGAATACTGTGTGAGCTGCTCAAATGTAATACAAAACCTGCCCCCCCTATGTTCTTGGCGGCTGCACCATCAAAATAACCACAAGGAAAATAAGTCATTGGAGGCAGACCAATGACTCTATGCTTAATCTTCTTAATAGGCACAGTATATGTATGAAAGAGCATTTCAACTTGAAGAAGGACCGAATAGACAGAAGGTGTATTTCCTTCAAAAATACATCTATTCCGATGTTTCTAGATAGACCAAAACGTGAATAATGGCAAATATAGCTTGGAGTAGTCAATGGGATGGGCACGAACCCAATGCTCAAGATACAATCGCACAGATAATCCCGCAGAGGCTTTATATAGTGATCGGGAGTCAAAGTGCTCAAAAACAGCTTCGAAGGTACTCTTTGTAAAATAACAATTCATAAACAGATGCTGTACCGATTCCTCGTCTTTCTTGCATAGTGAACAGAGACTAGGTCCCTGTATGCCACGTTTTTTGAGCTGATCCCAGGTTAACACCTTGTTTTTTGATAGGAGCCAGATAAAGCAGCGGATTTTTTCAGGAATTTTTAATTTCCAAAGAATCTGGTAAACAAGAGATGTATCAGGTTGTGGCTCTAAATAGTGATCTGCCACACACTCATATGCCATTGCTGTCGATAAAGATCTAGTATAATTCTTGAAAGACCAAAGAAGACAATCTGGATTGGACCTGAGTCTTATCCTACCATATTCCAACCCTTTAACATATTCATTCCAAATGAGATGCCATTCTCCACCTAAATCTAGATCCGTTGCAGTGAGCCAGTAGGTTTGGGCTTCCACGGAGTAATTTCTGGCATGAGCCAGAGAAATGATACCATAATCTTCCAGATAGTCACGGAGATCCCGCGGTAGAGTGAAACTAGAACCCATACCTGTGATCGGGTCCAGGCCTACTCTTATGCTCTTACCATCTCTTACCATCCAAATTAAGCCACAACCCAACCAAGAGATAGAAATAATGAAACCTTTCCATATAGTAGAGACACCAATGACAGAGAAATCCTTACTGGGAATCCATGACAGAGCAGTGTTCTTCTTTAGATATTTCACTGTTATTACCTTAAACCAAAGACCATTGCCGCAGAGAGCTTTCCAGAAGGTTTTAATCCTTAAGGAAATGCTGAAGCATTCGAGATTTTTGATTCCCCAACCCCCTTGAGAAGTGGGCTTGGATAAGGAAGTCCAGTCAACAAGATGGAATTTTTTCTTTTTCCCCCGAGAGCCCCAAAGGAAGTCAAAAATTAAGCTTTTTAGTTTCCCCAGAATGGATTTTGGGATGGGAACTAATGCCATCCAGTACACCGGTAAGCTGGTGAGGACTACTTTAATAAGAACCAGCCTCCTCCCCATAGAGAGAAGCCTGAAGGTCTAGTACGAAATATTGTTTTCAAATTTTTTGACGAGCCATAGCCAGTCTTTAACATAGTATCCCATGGGTTTAATAAAATACCCAAGATAATTGAACCCTGAGGAAATGTGTTGGGTCTTGAATGGCAAGGAGTGCGTGATTCTGGTAACTGACCCATCATCTACATTGTTGTAGAGGAAACAAGACTTCTCTGAATTTATGAACATGCTTGAAGCTTCACAAAAGGTATCCAGTAAAACTTTGAATGCTATCCATTCTTCAAAAGTGCCAAACCCAAAAAGAATCACATCATCCACAAAAAGAAGGTGTGTGAGGGAAAGTTGTTGGGAGATTTTGATCCCTTTAACTAGACCATGTCTGCGAGCATCCTCAATAAGGAGACTGAGGCCTTCGATCACAAGGATGAAAAGGAGAGGTGAAAGTGGACATCCTTGCCTGATGCCACGCGAAGCCGAAAAGAAATGGGAGGGGGAGCCATTGATAAGCAGGGAAAAATTAACCGAAGTTATGTATCCCATAATCCAGTTGACCCCTTCCAGTGGCATGCCAATTTTTAGAAGTATGAGCCTGATATAAGACCAGTTGACTCTGTCAAAGGATTTAGTGAGATCAAGCTTGAGGATGAGGACACTTTTGTTTCTGGATTTGACAGAGTGTAGGACTTCTTGGGTAATGGCTATAGGCTCTGAAATCTGGCGATTTTTAAGGAACCCAAACTGCTGAGGAGAAATAAAAATGTCAAGAAAGGGCTTGAGACGAAGCGCAGCAACCTTGGCTATCAGCTTGTAAATCAAGTTGCAGAGAGAGATAGGTCGAAAATCGGCAAAGGTTGAAGGTTTGTCAATTTTAGGAATGAGAGTGATAAAAGTCGAGTTTAGAGAGGGTAGAACCCTCCCGGACAGACGAGAATCTTCCACCAAATTCACTAGTTCTTCCCCCATAAGGTCAAAAAAGGCAAGAAAGAACTCTACAGGGAATTCGTCAGTCCCTGGAGATTTGTCTTTCTTGAAAGACTTGAGAGCCCTTTCTACTTCCAATAAAGATACCTTGGAAGTAAAGGATGACCACTCCTCATGTGAAATATAAGAAGGGAAGAGACTGATGACTTTCATCTGAGCAGAGATGGTGGTAAGGTTATCATCATAGAAAATCTTTTTAAAGTGTCTGACTCCCAGCTCCTTCAAATCCTGGTCATGTTCAACCATATTACCCTCCTCATCCTCCAGACCCCAAATCACATTATGATTTTTCCTGGCGGTAGCCACGGAATGGAAAAATTTGGTATTGGCATCACCCGAAGTTGCCCATATCATTCTGCTTTTAAGTTTGGCAGAGAGGATCTCATGATCCCTCAGTTTTTTTAAATCCGATTGAAGAGCATTTAGATAAGAGAGAGTCGCAGAAGAGTAAATACCCGTTGGGGAAGAGGAAAGAATATTATGTATTTCAGACTCAATAAGAAGACTCTTGTATTTCATCTCAAAAGACTTATGATGAGTCCAGTCTTTAATTTTCATTTTCAAAAGTCTGAGCTTCCTCGAGAAGGAATCCATCCCAGTATAGGATGAATCATGGGGGAGGAGAGGCCACTCTTTCTTAATCATATTGACAAAGTCTTCAAATGCTAGCCATGAGTGGTTGAACTTGAAGGGAAAGACACATGGTGATGTGGACTCCCTCCATTCCAGGACAACTGGAAAATGGTCAGATATAGCCGAGGGAAAATCCCAAACCCTATGTTGAGGTAGGAGGTCAATCAAGCTAGAGGAAAGCAATAACCTATCAAGTCTCTTGCTTATACCATCATCGCCCGAGTGGCCATTGCGCCAGGTTGGTCCTGCGGTGTCAGGAGCAATATCAACAAGCTGATGGGAGGTGAACATGTGGGTGAAAAAGGGGCCAAGAGGGTCTGGGCGTGCCTTTTTACCCCAGACTTCTGAACAGTTTAGAGTGAGATTAAGGTCGCCTGCTAAAACCAAATTAGGTTGGTTGAGTAAACCCCCTTGGACAACCGAATCCTAGAATTTTTCCCGATTAGTATAGGGCCCATAACAATTGAGAAGAGAGAGAATCACAGAGGAGCCCCGGACATGAGCTTTTAGAAGAATCCCTGCAACAGTTCTGAAAGATTTTACCTTGAAGCAGAGAGGGTTCCAAGCTGCAAGTAAACCCTCAGAGAGGCCTGAGGAGCTCAAAGCACAATATTCCCATCCCGGTCGTAGCTTAGAGAAAGACAGAAGAGCTAGATGAGAGCTGGTCATAGTTTCTTGTAAGATGATAAAATCTGGAGCCAGAGAGACAAAGAGGTTCTAGAGACTTTTATGCTTAGCCAAGCCTCCAAGGCCATGGACGTTAAAGGAGAGGATCTTCATTAAGAGCCCGAAGACCCGAGTGTCTTTGCTCTAAGGGCCCAAGAGGGGGAAGGATGAGAGTTGCGTGCAGCATTCTTCAACCTAGTTGACAGTGGAGTATAAAGGAGGGGTATCAGAAGTGGAGGGAGGATCTTTCTTGTTTTTTCTCCTGATCGTCACATTCTGAAAGCGTATGGAGTCCAACGGCAGGACTGAGGGAGATTGAGGAGTTTTGTTAGAAAAAATTTCCAGGGAAGTTTGTAAAGAAGGATCAGCGAAGGAGGGTGAGGTGATCGAACTGCAAGGTGGGGACGGTGCAGATGGTGGTCTGGTGCCCAGTAACGAGGGAAAATCTGAGTCTATGAAAAGAGAAGGCGTAACAGGGTAGAGCGGAGGGGGAAGCTGCGACTCTAGAGGTGGAGTCCGAACAGAAGGAGGGTGATCATCTGGCAAGGTGGACAACACAGGGGGAAGAAGTGACTCCTCAATGGAAGGGATAAGAGTCAAAATAGAAGACGATTCAGGTTCTAGAGACTCAGAGTTCCATGCAGAAGCTGCGGAGGGGCCCGAGGTGGTAACAGAGTCTAAAAGCAAGAGTTCTTGTTCAGATACATCATCAAATAAAGAGCAGGCCTGCGAAAGCTTACCTTTTGATGGCTCGTCCTTAATAGTGGCCAAAGTAAAATGAGAAGGAGATGGTACTCGTTCCAAAGAGGGTGGTGAGGAACAATGAGTGACAGTCCCCTTTCTTATCACCAGACAGGTCCTTCGAAGATGGCCAACGGCTCTGCACCTATTGCATTGGAATGGCACATTAAGGTAATCCAGCCGCTGCTGAATAATCCTTTCAAGACATAAAATTTAAATCTCGGCCGGGAGTCCTGAGATTAAATCCATTTCAACAAGGATCTTGGACATTCGTTTGTCAAATGTATGTAGGAAATCATCTTCAACAGCAACGAAACGTCCGATGGTATTTCCAATACCCTCCATTACCTCACGGTTCCACAATGGAAGAGGCACTCCAGGTAGAAGGACCCACAAATGTCGTTTCTTGACACATTCTCTTAGCGGGTCAAAGTGAATATGCCAGCGGTCCAGCACCAAGGAGCCTTCCCGAATGCGCCATAAGGAGTTTAATACAGACAATGCATGTGCCTCTTCTAAGAAAACAAACACAATCCAACCTCTGGCTAACAGATTGATCGAGGGCGTGTAAGAGAATAGACGCTTCCAATTTTCTGTGGCCCAAATGTGCCACTCGTTCTTACCCATCTGAGTATACTCCAGTCTACCAATGAGGGCACGAGAGCATAACGCCTCTACTCTTTCCATGAAGATGTCCCTTCCAAGAACAAATCGTAATTTTCCCTCCCGAACTTTGTGTGCCTTCGCATTTCTGCGGTGATGGCTGCGTGACTGAGAAGGTAGAGGGTTCCCTTCCATCTCTAATCCAAACCCAAGATGAGGCCGCGACCGACTGGAGCGGAGTTAGACAAGTCCCAGATCAGCCAACCGCCACGCAAGGGGATGACCCTTTTCCGGAAAAAGGGAAAACCACAAGATAAAACCACGAAAAGGGTTCCTGAAATAGGAAAACCAAAAGAAAACCACTATGAGTCAACCCCTCATGATGAATCCAAGACAAAGGGAGCCTTGACAGTTATAAGGTGACGGAAGAACCCCTAGAAGCCGACAAGGAGACTGGATAGGACACCTACTAACACCGAGAGGACAGCCGGAGCAAATGAACCCTGAAAATCTGAAATGTTCTATAATGATAAAAGGAAGAAACCAAACGACGTAACTCGTACAAACAATCACCACCCGATAGAGCTACAAGCCAAGAGAAGACGGGATAGTCAAGAAAGAAATACAGGTTCCGGTCCAAGCAGACCCACAAAGAAATCCCATCCAAGCCAAAAAACTAGGCAAAAAAGAGAAAGCCAGAAGGAGAAAGACCACCCAAACCCAGCTCGGCTACTAGGAATTCCCACTTTTTCTACTGGTTGGTACTAGTCCTCCACCGAGGAGGATGGACTCCAGTTGCCAGGTCCAGGCTAAGAGCAGTCAAAACCTACGAGAGGTTAAACCCTAGAAACCTCCAAGTGTGCTTTCATAGCAGCACAAAACTCGCTAAAAGAAGAAACTGGAAGGGACACGGAAAAGAAGATACATAACAGACCCAATAATCCTAGAAAGAGACCCTTCACTACAAAGAGAAGAGCGACAGCGGCATGTAAACATTCAGTACCGGCAAAGTCAACCTCTGCGGAGAGAGCTCGCCTAGATCTGGCAGAGTCAAAGACAAGGGTCATTGGGAGACTTTGGTTGGAATCCCCGACCGGAGAGAGACGCACCCGTTGTAAATTAGTAATTGAGATGAAAAGTTGTAAATGAAAAATCATAAATTCAAAGTTTAAAAAAAAACTCAATATTAAAATAAAATAAATTTGTATAGAATTATTTTACAATATAATTTATTATATTTTTATTTATCAAATAAAATAACAATAAGAACTAAACTTTAAAAAATAAAAATATATATTTAATTATACAACTTATAATAGTTTAGTATTTCCATTTTTTTAAATTATTGTAAAGACTTTCGAAATAATTGATAACAATTATTTGGATTTTATATTTGATGTTAATAAATTGTGAAGTTCAATTAACTTACTTTGACACATTAAAATATTACTCACTCACTTACTTTAATGTTAAATATGTTCATCAAAACAATGGCAATGTGTCTTAAGATATCAAACCAATCTAACCAAGAACAAGTATGAGAAGCATTTAAATTTTATTAAATTTTTATAACATGCATATGAAAATATCCTTTGAATAAATACTTCTCTTTTTGTATTTATTACATTTCATATGGTTTATTTATTATATTTAAATAGCATATATATCATCAACTTTGGCACTTCATGTTTAAAACAATATCACTTTGGAGATCCATGTAAGGTGATGCAAGGAGGGCTTTGCATTGAAGAACATGGTTTGACCTTGGGTCCTTCAAGCTTTTGTGTTTTCTTGTTTTCGGTGAATGGACCAGTGGGTTCAATTAGATGGTCTCGACAAGTTTGTTGTATCATAAATTCCATTAATAACAATGATTGGGGCATGTTCGTGGGGAGTTGTCATCTTAGGTCTATCTCAACTTAGTACAAGCTAAAGGTGGTTTTCTCTTGTCCTTTTTGTGAGGGTTCATTCTCTGTTTGATCCATTTTTTAGGGGTCTTACTGAGACCCATCGTAATCGTTGATACTTAGATCGGAGGGTGGCAAACTAAGGTTTGTTATTGTGTTTGAACTTGTTTTGTAGATCTCTTAGATCAGACAACTAGGAAGATTTCCAGTGACACTAAGAGTTTTCCAGTAATATCAATTTTTTTTACCACTCTAGTGAACGGGTGAGGTTGCTCATGGACAATTATCTTCCCCTTGTCAACTACAACGAGGATCTTTTGTCAGAAGTGGATATCTTCGTTATGGAGGTGGCATCTGCATCTTTGGATGTGATGGCAGTCGATCAAGCCCTATTGGGAAATCATGCATCCATGTTAAAGAGTGCCAATAATGCTCCAATTACTTTATATGTGACATGTGGGTGGGACAAGTTGGAGGTTGTGGTACTTGCCCCCTTCAGTGTAAAGAAGCCTGTGGATACAGGACATGAGGTGGAGGAAGGGTTGCAAAAATTTGACTAACGATATTGATATGTCCATGGAAGGTACGCCTGACTTAACTGTGGAAGGATGTTTGTTTAATTCTACTCTAAAATTTGTGAAGGTCTTTGCTACGAAACTTTCTTGTTGTTTTTAAAAGGTTGATCCTCTAGTTGATGTTGTAGAAACTCGGGGTCTGTTGGTCCAAGAAGTCAAGATTCAGTCCATAGTGTAATGTCCCGGTTTTGACCCCCTTGCATTAGATGTATATGATGATGTATATATTGTAAATGATCATGGTGTGGAGCTAAAGGCCAAGGCCCCACCATTGATTGGTTACGCTAATGTTTAGATTTAAAATTGTCACCGATGGTATATCGGGGCATGCGGCATATATTATGACGGTCATCATGTAAATATGCATCTACAATTAATTAAATGAACCCGACCAGCTACGATCGCGACAACTAAATCAAAAGGGGCATGATTTTCACAAGGATAAGGATGTGGGGGGAAATTGTTAAACTTTGGCCATGAGAGAAAAACCCATGTGTCTTCTTCCAACCACTCTCATTAAATAATTGCTGTTGGTGGTTGAGGCAGTTAATTGCTTTGGGAGTGGGGTGGCAGGACTGTCAGTCCTCACCCTCATGCACACTCCACCCCACTGTTGACTTCACTATGGAGGAAAAACCTTCGCGCTCTCTCCAATTCACGACCTCACAATTTTCGCTATTCATCTCCACGCATTATCTCCATTGTCTGATTCTCTTCACGCACATGCTCTGGGCGGATTGGGTCTCATGCAGACATTTTCTTGGCTCCACGAGTTGCTGAGCCCCCAGGCACTACAAATTCGCGTCCTCCTGGTAGTTGTTCACCTTCACGCACTTCCCATTTGGCCGCTCACTGTTTTCATGCATAGGAATTTTCCTGGGTTTTACCCACGCAATTTTCTCCTGCAAATTCGCGTCCTCTCCATTGCTGTGCATTCTCATGCAGAGGGATTCCTTCCCGTTTTTGGTCTTCACGCACAGGATTTTGCTGGATTTACCCACGCACCAGTTTTCCTCTGCGGATTGGTGAATAGTGTGGCCGTATCCTATACTCACAGGACGATTGTGGGTTTTGCATTGTTGCTCACGCTCACCCACAGGCTGGGAGACTATAATTTCTTCCCCCAGCTCGGTCTGTATATGTTTTCTTGGTGATTTCGTTGCCCAGGATGGGCTGTGTTTTCCCACGTTGTTGGTTGTGGTTATTGTGGTCTTCCTTACATGCTGGGGACTGTTGTAAATTCGCCTGAGAGTCATTTTGGCCACAATAGGGCCAATAATGACTCAGAAGTCGTTTTCCTATTTAGGCTGTGACAACTGACTTAGTTGCTTGTGTGCAATGGTTGGTCTTCGGACTATGAGAGGAGCAGGGATGTTGGCTTAGATTTGCTTGATAAACCTGGTGGCTAGAAACCACACAGACAGAGCTAGAGGGATGGCCTTCTTCTCCATCACCCCTGAATAGCACTGGAAGGGAATGCAGGGCCTGAGGGACTGTGTAGCAGAGAAGGGATTGATTCCCTGTGTTGGGTGTGTTTGGGTGTCTTAGAGGTCAGGCTAGTTCTGGTGTAGGTGTTCTTGGCTCTGTAATGAGCTCACCAACTTAGCAATTTTCCTTCTCCAGCTCCTTGATGGCCTGATAAACCCAACTCTGTTGGCTTGGCTGTGTGTTTTGGATATCCTTAGCTATGTGTAAGCCTGCTAGTTCCCTTATTCCTTGGAGAATCATGCCCAGCTCCAGGGTGGCAGCGTTGCTGAGAGATTGAGGAGCACGCTGGCCTATGGTTGGGTGGAACGTTGCAGCGACGTAGCTGGTTGCGGAAGGAGATTTCATAAGATAAGTGATCTTGTTCATTTTACTTCTACAACCTTATCTTCTATCAATGATATGAAAATGATGAACATGTTGAATGAATGTTTGCTTAAATGTATGATGTTTCCGCTGTGCCTGATAGATGTTTGCATCTGTGCATGATAAATGTTCATGTGTGTATGTTTAAGCATTCTATTTTAGCAATTTTGTGAAATAACATGTTCATGGGGCTCTTAGCCGTGGTGCTAGTGAAGTTGGGTCGCGTCCTCTATGCCGGTCGGGGCATGGGGACGTGACACATAGTGAGAATGACAAGCATACATTCTTTGTAAAAGATAATAGAAAGAAATGAAGGATCATCAAGTCCCATGGGAACTTTGTTTCGCTGGTAATTAGGGAAGATGTAAGGATGGAGCAGGTTGGAGCACCTTATTGGAAATCTCTAATTAGGAAATTTCTAGGGTGCAGAATGAACTTGGATAGTTTAAGCTCTTGGGTTCAAGCTTAGCAGTCAGATTTTTTGGTTATGAGCCTACCTATCATCTGCTGGTTAAAGGATGGATATGGCTCATATTTAGGAAGGAGGGGGATGCCCTAAAAATATCGAAAGAGCTCTCGTTCTTTGATAAAGCCTTCATATCTTTAAAGTCGTGGCATGTTGAGTTTGATGCAAAGGATGGATTTGTGAAGTCTTCTCTGGTTTGGGTAAAACTATTGAATCTTCCCATGGAGATGGGGAATGATCATTCCCTCTGGGGCATTGAGAATACCATTGGAAAATTTCTTTTGGTAGACAACTCTTACAAAAATTGTTGTACCCACTCTATAGCCACGATTTTGGTGGACATTGATGTCAACATGGGGCTCTATGAATATATTAAAATGGAGGTATGGCAATTAAAGAGAACCTAAATCTTGGATTACATAAATTTCCCCTTCATATGCATGCATTGTCATCTCTATGGGAACACTATTAAGGATTGTCACAAACCCTTTTCTGAATAATTCTCAAAGGTAAAAGAGGAAAGGTGCCCACACACAAACAAGGTCTTTAGAGGGGAATTGAAGGTGAACATCCTGTAAAGGAATTCAGGATGGAGTCTGGCATGAACACTGTTTAATTGTGTCGTAAGGAGGGATCAATCCTAAAGGCTAGGGTTCTAAGGTTAGAATCTGTCACTATTGGATGCATCCTTGTGTCGTTGATCAAAGGAGGCTCTCATGACTTGGTGATGCTTGGATTCTTGTACCTCTCCACCTCGCAATTTGAGAAGTTCAAGACTATTTGGAATGACAATGTCCTAGTTTTTGGTAAGTGCTCTCTTTCTCCAAGTTCTTTGTCTTTGTTCCTAAGGAAGAATGTTGATTACTCAAGAGGGGCTCATAGTGGATTTGGGTTAGGTCGGGGAGGTTTACAATATGGTTTTGTCTCTAGAATGCGTGGGTGAAACACCCACTAACTCCTAGTGGTCATTCTGTCGATTGACCTTGATCCTTGGATGGATGATCATCCTTTTTCACCTGATGGCTCCTTGTAGTAGGTGCTCTCCTCCTCATTAGAGGGGGGGGTCACTATTTTCCAAGACCTATAACCTACCCAAAATCTTAGGGTAGTCTTCAATCGAGTGGTTTGGGTTTCAATTCTCTTATGGATCTTGAAGGATCAAGAGCATGCAAGAAGTATGCACTTAAAATCACTCAAGCCTAAGCTATCAAAGATATTAAACTAGGAAAACAATGCATCCTCGTGGGGGTTCTTGGAGCAAAGAAAACCCCTTGAAGGGGAAACCATGAAATTCATTTCCATTATAGAGGGCCTGGGGGGACAGGCTAAAAAATAGGCCTTTAGAATAATCATGTCCTTGTTCCTCTTGTCAGTTTTAACCAAGAAACTATGGGGGCGAGCGATTCTCTGGTGCAGGATCTTAAAAGACTATTTCTAAAGTGGGATTTCTCGATGCTGGATGTGAATGGTTTTTTTGGGGGTCTAGTGACCAGGTGGAATGCTTTATTTACTTTAGTTAACTCTAATGTTGTATTTTTGGCCTTTGTGTAGAGCTATTCAACCATGCTCCAGGGGAAAATCTACTTTTGCTTAATGTTTATGGGCCCTACGTAGGCAAAGAGGAGTTTTGGTCAACTCTTATGGCTAACTAATGGCTCTTTGCAAATAATGTTATTATGGGAAAGGATTTGAACCTAACATTAAGTAGAGGAGAGATTTGGGGTACCTCCATTAGACCTAACAGACTAACGAGCTTCTTACTGGAAAAAAATGAGGCTATGGGATGGATAGATGTTGAATCAATGGAACTCAAACCAACTTGGACTAATAATACATCGAGTGAAGCTGCCATATAAAAAAGAATGGATTGATTATTAGTTCACCACTCTATGTTAGACTCTCTACGTAGTTATTATTCATGGATTGATATTGCAAATGTTTAGACCATTTTTTAGTTGTTCAAGAATTTAATATTGAAGAACAAAAACCAAAAGTGACCTTCAAGTACAATCCTTGTAGGCGAAAGAGGAAGATTTTAAGAAGTTGATTTCAGATTCTTGGGTGGGTTGTAGTGAAGCTTCAGAGGATTCTATCCGTATTTAGTTTTATAGGGATCTAGGCTCTTTAAAAGAGAGAGATGTCCCTTAGGCTTTTGAAAAACATTTATCTCAAGATAGTAAACTTAGGATTTTGGAGTAATATTTGGAAAGGATCTACTAAAATAATCCAAATGGCTTGTTTGAGAAGGACTCCATGGTTGACATTAAGATATTAGAAGCTTTGAAGAATAAAAACCATCTAGATAAAGAAAAATACTTGAGAATCAAGAACATGGCAACCTGGTTAACCTCTAGGGATCAAAATACCAAATTCTTTCATAACGCTGATAAGAATGCTCTTTTTTGAACTATGAAGATTGTTTTTTTTCTTTTGCGATATATATATATATATATATATATATATATATATATATATAAACTCAAAACCCCTAGGGGTAGCTTAGTTGGTTGGAGTCTGAATCCATAGATCATTTGATATCGAGGTTTGAGGTTTAATTCTCGTGAATCCAACTCTCTAGGTCCTTCAAGGTTAGGCTCCCAAAAATGGAGTCGATAGGGCGAGGCCCCTTCGAGTGAGCCCCCTAGAATTATTATTGTGGATGTAGTGAGCCTCAACTTCAATTCTCGAAGTTGTGAACCACATGAAAAAAAATCAATAAAGAAATCAAAATCTTAAATAAAGAAATCATAAATATTTTTATATGATAAAAACAATTTTGTAAAACTTTATAAATATTTTCAACAAATAAAATAAACTAATTAAAGAAAACATCAAACTATATTTCAACCTCCATAATCAATAAAACTTTTAAAAATGTATATTAATTATCTTAACCTATCTTCTAAATTTAATGCTTGCATACCTAACAGTTACAATTATAGTAAAAGAGAAAACACAAAGTGCAATAAAATAAGCCCCCAAATTTGATGCATGCATACCTAACCGTTACCATTATTAGTAAAAGAGAAAACACAAAGTGCAATAAAATAAGCACTGCATAAATGAATAAACACCTAAACAAAAATGATAAGTGAAATTAAAAACTATAAAGTAATTCAATAAGTTTGTAACACTTTCACAAACCCCTTCTTAAATAAAATACACCTGGATCTTTTACTTCTAACATTCCATGTTCATTGCATGAGATTGTTTCAACGAACCTCCTTTTGGAGAAACTTATCCACCAGAAAGACTCTCCCTAGGGAGAGAGTCTATGAGGGGAGCGTCGTTGGATCTCCGATCTAACGGCTCCAAACTCACAAGCTCTCTTCCTGAGGAGAGTCTGTTTGGTGGATAAGTTTCGCCAACCTCCTTTTCCTTAATGTACTCCATATACAATGCTTCATGTGCATGCTTGTTGTAGTGGTATTGTTGTTTGATAGGTTTTTACATATAGAGTATCCCTCTTAATTATCTCTTTCTCCCCAATGAGAAATTAAATCAATTATGAAGGGTTAGACCATTGATAATTACTATGGTTGTTATCTCTTCTTCACTTATGAAGTCTTCTCATGAAGGATGTTTGGATTGTTACTCCCTAAAATGAATAAATTGAATATCTGCATACATCAACGTAAACATCATTCCTTTTTTTTTCAAGACATAAAATCATTATCATTAATTAATGGTATTAATTCACTAAGGCGTGTGATATGTGGCACTCAAATCGCTATGTATTTATCGGAATCTGGTATAAGAAAAAGTGTTGAAATGACGGTTTATATTATTCAAATGAAAATTTTGACCAACTAGGTAGTTTTAGGACATAACATCTAGTCTAAAACCGCGAGTTGTGATTGTTGAAACTGTAGAATTGCTCAAATTACAATTTCCAAGCCAAATTTTGAATGGATTTAGGGAAAAACGAGCCAGAATAACGGGGCGATTTGATGGTCCTTTATCCAACGCCATCCACTAATAGTTCCCAACTGGTAGCTTGTACTTAAAGTGCATCGATTTTTGATAAGACAACTAAACTAAAAATTTAGCTGCAACTTTAATAAAGATAGCGTAAAAACTAAAGATACTATTTTTGTCTATTTGGCTAAATACCATGGTGGGGAAACAACTAAGACTTGTCAAGGTTTGTGGGTTTTATGGTTATTTTTTTGGAGAGAGCTTCTTGCAATTTATTGTCAGGCTGTTTTTAGTTGTTGTGTTCTATGTTTGATTCAACTTCACATTGGAATTTTGGTCTAAAATTATAGTGATATCCAGTAATGGAACTTATGAAAAATCTCACATTATGTCAGCTCAAAGAGGGTAGGTGGTCCAATGAGAATAGACTAGGCAATGAGGAATGCCACAACCTATGAAGATTGTATTTTTGTTTTAAACCAATGAAAATGTGTTTTTTCATGGAATTTTTTTTTTAAATTTTAAAAATAAATGTTGTGAATGAAGAAAATTAGTTTTGTCAACATAATTTAACACATCACGAATATATATTCAAAATTCTTACATAGTTTTAATAAATAAATAAACTTTGATTTTGATGTACTACATGAAAAGGTTGAATATATAGTCTTTGTCATAGGTAGGAACTAACAATCACGTGAAAAGTGCCATTTTCATCTTCTTATTTTATACTTTTATAACAAGAGCCACGAGGTGGCTATGTCCTCGACATTGCCACATGCTTTATTTATGGATAACTATTAATAATAGTTTTTTGTAGGAAGCGTTGGGCAATTGATGAAGGAGCAATTGTTTGAGATAGATACCATACTAAATTTGAAATGGGGTTGTCTTTCGTTTCAAGAAATTTACCTCACAAGACCTCAAATTAAACCTCTTAGCACTGATTCCAAAGGAAAACATGAAATTATTAATACTCCTAAATAAATTTGGATTAAAAATTTAGGTCATTTTTTTTGAGTTTGATAACTAAGGCAATGATCTACTCTATATCCCCTTACATCTACAATCTTTTGGGATGAAATTCCACATTTAAATAAGAAAGATATGCCTATATCTCCTTACATCTACAATATTTTGGGACAAAATTCCACCTTTAGATAAGAAAGATATGGGATTAGTCTAGCAAATAAGATGAGGAAGTCAATAACTAAATTTGAATATAAAATTTAAAGCACATGTATTTTTTGTTTTTTTAATTTTTTTCAATATTTGTATAAAGATATTTTATACAATATAAAAATTAAAATATATATAAATTGTAAAATAATATGCATAATTAATAATAATAATAAAGAAAATGAAATCATATACAAAAGGGACTCATTCTAGAAACCATGCAATAAAATTAAATTTGAATATATGTTTATCTACTATATATACTAGATGGATCAGCTGACAATTATCCATGCATGAGCTCCCAAATATTTTATATATATTTTTTCTTTTATAATAGTTTATTTCAAATTTGGAAGAATTGCCATAAAATCAATCTCGACAGCAAACTTGTCTCATCCTTCTGCAATCTAGGAAAAACATAAGTGCCAGTCCATCCCAAATACTAAGATATAAACACTTATCCATGGCCCACATACTAAGATATAACACTTATCCACGTAATTAGTGTTCCAGAATTTGCAAGAACCATGTGCTTCATTCCAACATTAATAATTGCATTTCAAAATTTACATATTTCACACAATTTATTAATTTCAATTTATTCATTGCACTCATAAACTCAAATATGTTTATTGTTAATTTTAACCTTTCATAGTTGGGTCTATAAACTCAAGTTTTTTTCACTTTAAGAGTTTTTCCATTCTCGTTCATAAAAACAAGTTAACTAAATTGATCCAATATTTTGTAAAAATATCTTTACAAAAAACCGACCAAAAAAAATATAACTTCCAATTATTATAGTGATATAAGATAAAAAAAATTTAGTTTTAAATTTTTTATAATTTTTGGTAATTACATTTTTATTTATATTTGAAAAAATTCCAAATATTTACCCTTTTGAAAGAGACTATCATTTTTTCAAAACATACTATTTTTTAGCAATTAATTAACTATAAATATCAATCATTTCACCCTACAAAGTAAGTCTTCATAGATTGTCTTTGTTTGTTTGAGCTTCAACTGCATTGTCTTAAACTTTACATATTTTCAATTTGACCACACTCCATATTCCTACAAAAGTGTTACTTCGCATCAATTTACTTAGTCATTACAATGGCACTTCCATTATATAATCTTATTACAACAAAATTCTGTTATTATAATGAAAGTCTAATTATACCATAAATTTCTAATTGGTGCCACCAGGTTTGTTTTTTTCTTGTTTCTAATCATAATGTTCGGACATCATGAATCTTTGATAGATCATGGTCACACTCTCCGATCCAATAAGGGTTGAAAGAGGACCCAATATCCAGAGTCCTTTTTTCAAAATCTTATAGAAGTGGTCAACACCATGGAAATTGTAAATGATAATGGCACCTAAATTACCCAACCAAACCGACGTTTGTTTCTCCATTCACAATGGAGGATTGGTAAAAGCAACTAAAGAGACAGGGTGGAGGCTTTGCCGACACTGACACACAGATCACATCTCCATACTAGATTGGAGTTGGAAGGGTGATGAAAATATTCACACCATGCATAGAAACATTAAACAATAAAATGCCAATTGCTTTTAACTAATCCATTATCTTGATTTCTACCATAAGATATAATGCTTTGTGTGTATTAGAGTTGCTCTAAGTTGTAGTCAGTGTTTTGTTTTTGTTTTAAGATTATTTAAGGGATTGTATAAATTATATCCGTGGACCAAAAATTAACGACTAAAATTAAGAATTTCAAGGATTAAGGCTAGTTTGAAATTTATGTTATATGTATGGAACCTGCATATGTTTTTGAACTAGAATCTCATGGAGCACGTTGTAGAATGCACCAATCTCCTTCACAACAATGTCTTGTAGTAGGGTAAAAGATTGAAATTGTATTATTTAGGATTTTAAGAGTTTGGTGACTGAAAATAACAAGGTCGAGGAGATCTTTATTGTACTTTTTGAGTGTTGTTGGTCTCATAACGTAAGATGACATGAACTTGAAGATCGTTGTTTAAGCATCTTCATGAACATGAACTAGTCTTACTTATTTCTAGTGTATAATCGAGTAATGTTATAACTCTGAATGGATTACTAACATCTGATATGTTGGAGCAATTAATCCTCGTCTCATTTGGGGAAAGTCATGCCATACTCATTATGAATTAAGCTTATCACGTCAAAAGTAATATGAGCAATGTATAGAGCTTGAAACCATATATAAGTAATTTACCAGCTTACTACTACAAGCTAGATTAAATAACCGAGCAAGTAACCCTGAGAAAGTTGTTAAAGGTGTCAAGCTACCATAACTATATTTTGTGTGGTAGAGAATTAGGGTTTGTTAAAGCCATTATAAGCCTGACAGCAATACCATCTGTCGTTACTAGCCATCCTGACAATAAGCCATTATAAACCAGCTTTCCTGCATGTCTCCTTTGGAAACTGCATAAACGAGACACTAGGCCCGCTGATAAAATGATGTTGGGTCTCGTGCATGTTAGATAAATGAGACTACCGAGTCAAATTATATATAATTAGGGTTCGCCTCCTTGGACTCATTGTGAACTTAGTTTGGAATTAATTTCACATGGAGGTGCAACTTCAATCATCTCTACACCCACCTAAAAGCAACAATCCATTTATTGGAGCATCGATTTGACTGATACTTAAAATCATAAATGCAAGATGATCTCATTGGGCCACCATGTCCCGGGGACCATTCTAAGAGGCTAAGATAATCCATATGAGCCAATCCAATTCAAGAAAAATCATTAATAAAATAATACGAAAAGTTACATACCATAGCCTTGACTTTGGAAATGCAAAAAAGTTGCCCCACCGACATGACTTAATACCATCTTCGTGAAAACTATATTGTCCCCCGTCAGGGGCATAATAATGCCCACTTTAAGTTCTAGCTTTTGTTTCTACCATGTGCCTATATAAACTTGTGGTTTTATATTTTTTGAAGTTGTTTTTATATTTTTTGAAGTTAAATTCTCGACATAATCATGCAATCCATATATGTGCTAAAGGACTAACATTAACACACAAATATCTTATCCATATTTGTGTTAAAAGGACTAACACATAAATATATATATGGGTTCATGCACATAGTACTTTGGAGGAGGGTTACTTGATTTTGAGTCCATTTAATCTTAATGTGTCTTTACTTTACCTTGTATTTTTATCTCTTTGTTAATCTTTAATTTACCTAGTGTTTTTCACGTGTTTTTAATCTTATTTAGTGTGTTTTATCTCCTTTTTTTTTTTAAACCATGAACAGTTATGATATAATTAAAACTCGGCAATGAGACCGTTGAAGTAAAAACACATTACAACAAGCATCCTAGTCACCACTTCTTTCAATCGATGACCATCCGAGGAGCTAAGGAGGGATGTCACTACTTACGACCGAGTCAACAATAAGTTCATTTAGACCCGCAGCTATGGATTTATTGGCTGTAATATCCGCCAAGGCATTAAGACCCCTAAGAATATGAAAAAAATAAACCTTTCTAAGCAGTTTGGCCTTGGACCTAATTCTCCTTATCAGTCTTGCTGTCCAAACATTATCGCACATTTTTCCCCCATTCATTGCCTGAATGATAACCCTGGAATCCCCGAAAACCATGACCTCATCCACTCCTTTAACCAGCAGTTGCTTTAGGCCTTGCCATAGCCCATAGGCCTCAGCCATATTATTAGTTTCATAACCAATATTCCAGCAGTATTCCACCTCAACTTTCCCTTCTGGATTAATGATGACTCCACCTCCCCCAGCCTTCCCTGGGTTCCCTTTGGAAGCCCCGTCAAAGAAGAGTTTACAAATTTTCCTTTCTTTTAGCCAATTTTCAAACTGAGAGTTATCCATCCTAATTTCCCATTCTTCCAATTTCTTAGCATCAACAATATTTATAGCCAGGGGATTGAGACTTCGCATCCACTCTTTTTCTTTATCCATCAGAATTCCTTTGTTACTGGGGATCTTAGAGATACTGACAACCTCCCCGAGTAAAGCTTGAATTTTAATGGCTGTCTTCCATGTAGGCTGAGTCTTTTCCTGAAAAATCCCGTAGTTTCTTTCATTCCATAAACACTAGTAAGTTAATTTGGGGATTTTTAACCAGCAGGCTCTCACACCACGTTTCTGTTTCAGCTCACCTTGGTATAGGCTTTCCCAATTATAAAAGCAGTCTTGTATACTAACCGGCAGACTCACTACACCTCCCCAGCGTTTCAGCACAGCATTCAAAACTAAAATAGCATAAGGGAACTGTAAGAACTAGTGACTGATAGTTTCAATAGCCCCAGCACATAAAGGACATCTAAATGGGCCAGCGAGCCCTCTTTTTTCCAGATTCTCACCTGTGAGTATTCTTCCATGCATGAGCGTCAAAATGAATAGACCAATCTTTGGCAACGTAGTATTATTCCAGAGGTAATTCCAGAGTTGGGGATTAGCAGGGACATTGTAATCTGCAGCAAATCGCTGGTAACCTTCGGATGTGGAGTATCTACCTGACTGCTCTCCCCATCCACGACGATCCCTGCTGTTCTTGCTGATTGGAGCTATCCCAGCCAAGTGGATGAGTAGCAGGGATTTCTCTGCATCTAGATCAACAGGACACGCTGGAAAAATCCAGCCAACCCAGCGATGAGGCTCTTCATTCTCCCACGTGGATATATCCTAAAGCGATTTCAGCCCTAGTGCGTCCATCCTTTGCTGCAGGCGAGGTAATTGAGGGGGAGTCTTTCCTAAGACTTTGTCATGCCACAATTTGATAAGTTTCCCATTACCTGGAACCCAATACAGATCAGCCATGAACTGGGGCAGTGCCTTTACACAGAGTTTATGGATGGAGGATCCATTCTGAGTCACGTGGCCCTCTTCCAAGTAGCTGAGCCTCGGTCCCCTGAAATACTTAGCTTTGAGCACAAGACTAGACCAGGAGGGCTTGGGGGCTAGCAAGTTCCAGAGCAGCTTGGATCCCATAGCCAAATTTTGGATTCTGAGGTCTCTGAAACGAAGGCCTCCCTCAGACCTTGATAATTTAATTGTTTTCCAGCTCACCAGTGCAAAATTTTGCCTCTTACAACACTGCCACCCTGACAGAGAAATGACCTTATCAATCCTTCTATTTGATTTATGGTTTTGGCCGAAGCAAGAAGAAGAGAGCTTTGATAAATCAGATAGCTATTCAGGACAGCTTTGATTAAAACTACCTTCCCTGCCAAATTTAACCAAGTTGATCCCCATCCTTTGATTTTGTTTTTTTATTTTCTCCACAATTGGATCCCAGGTCGAGCTCTTGGCCTTGGTTTTGAAGATGGGTACCCCTAGGTAGATGAAGGACTCCCAGGTAGTAACCCCACCCATGTTGAGGCCCCGAGAGATATCCGACATTTCCCTGGGGTTGCTATTCCATCCATAAATCTAGCTTTTCCTTAGATTGATTTGGCTTCCAGAATCTAGACAGTAACGGTTCAGTTCAGTCTTGAATCCCTGGGCTATAATTTGACTGGCTCCACCCAGCAAGATAGTATCATCCGTGAATTGTGCATGGTTAATATCTTTGATGCCCCTAGCCATGTTGATGTCGGGAAGGTCCTAATCATGCCTAGCAGAGTCTAGCAAGCTTAGGACTGAAGGCTGGATGGCATAAAGGAGGGGGGAGAGCGGGCAGCCTTGCCTCAGACCTCTTGAAGCTTGGAAGAAGGGTGCAGCTCTTCCGTTGACAAGCAGAGCAATCCACGGCTTGCTGATACAGGCCTTGACCCAAGAGATAAATTCATGAGCGAATCCAAAATTCTACATTACCTGGAAGAGAAAGGGATGGCTGACTCTGTCGAAGGCTTTGGCAAGATCAATTTTCACCACCATTCCTTTATCGTCGTTCTTCAAACTGGAGTGTATAGCCTCTTGGACTAAGATAATATTTTCCCAAATCTTCCTCCCTTTGACAAAGCCTCCTTGGTTCTCAGGGATCAGTCTTGGAAGGATATGTTTGAGTCTGCTTGCCATTATCTTTGTGATGATTTTATAACCTATATTGCACAATGATATAGGTCGGAAGCTGTCAAAGGATTTGGCCTCCTTCTCTTTGGGGATTAGAGCCAGGAAGGCAGAATTAGTACTGCCTCCAATTTTACTGCATCTCTGAGATTTCCTGACCATCTTGGTTAAGTCATTCTTAATAATGTTCTAGCAGAGTTTAATGAAGGTAGCATTAAAGCCATCGAGCCCCGAGGCTCTGTCGTCCTCCATGCCATCTACGACCCTCTTGATCTCCTCCATCATGATAATCTGATTGAGGGACTCATTTTCACTGTTTTTTATAACATTGGGGATCAGTCTCATGAGCTCGGCGTCGTCCAAGACAGGCTTGGCATTGAAGAGATCGCTGAAGTGCCTAGTCGCTTCCTTCTTAATTTCATCATGGTTGCTGATAATTTTGTCTTGAATGTGAATTTCCTGCATACAATTGATGTTTTTCCTGGATTCCGCCTGCTTGTGGAAGTAATTCGAGTTCCTATCGCCATCAATCAGCCAATTGCATCTAGCTTTTAATTTCCACCAATCTGATTCGAGTTTGCAGGCCTTATGGAGATTTGTTTGCAGAGTAAGCTCTATTTGGATATCAGTAGCATCCACGATTTTATCCTCCATGGCATCCTGGTGGGACTCAAGCTCAAGAACAACTTGAGTTTTTTTATCAGAGGGAGAGGGAATTGCCTTAGCCCATGATTTAAGTTTTTTTTAAGTCTTCTGAGCTTCTCCTCCCATACGTAGAAAGGTGACCCTGTGACCGGGAGGGACCAAGATTCGGTAACAATCTTGAGGAATGCAGTTTGATTAGCCTATAGGGGATTAAATCTGAATGGAATAGGGCCCCAATTCTTGTTATTAACCATCTCAAGAAGGATGGGCTTGTGGTCAGAAACTCCAAATGGCAATATTTTGGAAGATAAATTCAGCCCCGGCAAGAGGAAGGAGTCTTGGACTAGGAACCGGCCGAGTCTGGCAGCAATATGCCCAGGCCCTATCCTCTTGTTATTCCAAGTATACTTTCTAGAAGAAGGCTTGATGTCCATGAGATCCCATTCTAGGATGATCTAATGTACAATTTCTCTTATGGGGTCCCTGACCAAAGATCCACCTCGTTTTTCCTCTTGACTTAGAATGACATTAAGATCACCCGCAAGTATAATATTACCTTGTAGGTTACTCTTTTCCTCATGCAGGAGATTCCGGTAGGTATTTTTTTTCAGCAATAGAGTTGGGAGCATAGATATTGAAAATGCTTACCAGGGAATTCGTGGCTTTTTGCCTCAGCTGGGTGAGGATCCAATGTGTGTTGTACTTGATATCGACGACGTCAAAATTCTTATCATTCCACAGAGTTCCAATGCCGCCAGATGCCCCCCTTGAGCTAATTGTGGCTTTCCCCTTGTTTTTCCAAATTTTTTTACTTACCTGGAGAAATGCAGCTTCGTCCATCTTGGTCTCCTGGATCAGAAAGATGTCCGACTGATGTAAAGAAGTTAGATCTAACATAGCTTCTTCCTCGATTTTGCTTCCGAGACCTCTGCAGTTCCAGGAGAGGACCTTCATTACTTACTTTTGGAGAGCGTAGGCATCCCTTTTTGGGCATGCCCTTGCTGACGGGTGTTCCTAGTATATTTCAGAAGCTTTTCCAAGGTTAGCTGGGAGCCTTGCAGCTTATCCTTGTAGGTTTCTTGCTCCTTACTTCTTTCTTGGATTTCCTTCCTTTTGTCTTAGACATTCTTGGAGTAGTTATTTCGATTTCCCCTTCCTCCTCTTCCTCTTCTTTCATTCCAGAGTCTTCCTCTGACTTCCCTAGGGTTTCTCCTGCTGTGGCCGGTGTCATTTCTTCATCTTGGTCCTTCATTTGTTGGGCTGACAAGTCTGCTTCAGACTCCTTATTACCTTCATTGCTGGTTTCCTCTTCAATTTCAATGAGATCTTCCTTGACTTCCACCATTGCTTTGGTCTTTGATACTTTTAGGGATCCTTTGAGAGTAGTGACCCTTGTTTCATTGGTCCCCTCACCCTTTTTTGGATCCCTTCTGGGTTGGTATTTGGACTTAGATCTGTTCACCTTTTGCCATCCTTCCACCTTGTCATGCTGGGTCTCAGGCTTTTTAGGACAGTTGCGGATGAAGTGCCCATACTCATGGCAGCCTCTGCACTTGAAAGGTAGCTATTCATAGTCAAGTTTTTGGAAGTGGGACCAATTTCCCACGGTTAACTTGATAGCTTCAGGAAGGCCAGCTTCGAGGTTGACCTCAACGCAAATACGGGCACAAGCATATTGGTCCTTTGGACTAGCCATATCTATGTAGTTCCCCAGCACAGTCCCTATGGCTTGGAGGGATTTAGGGTTCCAGCAGTGCACAGGAAGGTTAGGTAGCCTGACCCAGACAGGCACTGCTTTTGGGGTATCATCTTTGGGATCAAAGTCTGGAGTCCACCTGTTAAGATAAAGACCTTGCGGTCCCATGAAGTAGGGCCCATTCCTAAAGATTAACTCTTTATCGTCCTTGGATTTGAAGTCGAAAAGGAAATAACCTCGTCCAATGGAGTATGAAGCAACATTATTGGTGATAAGGGGCCTCCAATTTCTTTGGACCTAGCTGTCCATAGTTTTGGGCGAGGGCCAGAGCCCGGTGAATTGTCCGATCAGTGCTCGGTCTGCTAGAGAGAGAGCTACTCGAATGGTTTCTTCCGGAGGAAGGGAAACCTCCGGCACATCTTCAAGTCTTTTGACAAATTTCAGGGGATCGCCTTTGCCGGATCTCCTATTATGTGAGGAAATTAAGAGACCGAAGGCATCCAGGCATAGATCTGGGGACAAATCCCCACCCACACCAGGAATTGGATTGCCCACCTAGTTAGCCCCTCACCATTGGCTAACATAGGCCAGCCTCTGATCAGCACAGCCCAACAAAGGCCTGGGAAGGAGCCCGGGCCCAAACTCAAACCTGTCCCACCTACAAAGACCTCCAATGGTCAGCTCGGGCCCAGTGAGAAGCAACGCATAGCCTGCAAATCGATGCCAGATCGTAGAGAGCGTACATGCCCGTGTGTTTTATCTCCTTGTTAATATTCAATTTACTTAATGTTTTTGTAGTTCACTTAGTGTGTTTTAGCCCCTTGTTAATCGTCACTTTATCTAATGTTTTGTAACCGCTTATTAATCTTAAAATCCCTTATCAATCCTTTTAGGTCCAGACATTTGTCTTTGTTGGCCCTTGGCAATGCTTTCAAGTGTCTTTTGTATGGTCAACCCTTAGTTAAACTTTATCCCCAATGCTACTAATTATATTTCTCTTGCATATATAGCTTCAAAGGGCATATGTCCTAGAATCAAACATTTTCAAATTATTGTCATGCATTATAGAAAGGTTTTAGCGATGATAATGTGGCTTCTCACTCTCACTTACTGTGTTTCTCAATATCACCATTGTTGCATATATGGGATGTTGGAGTAGGGTATACACAAGGATAATTGGAGAGAAACTAATATAGGTGTTAATGTTGGGTAACAAATGGTGGGTAGGAAAGGTTTATGGTACAAATTTGGTTGTGGGATAATATAGAGGATTAGGATATTGCTAAAAGAAATAAATAAATTTAAGTAATTATAATGTTTTTGGGAAAGACAAAGGAAATGAGAAAGTAATATAGAAGTACATAGAAAGTAAGATGGTGTTATTGGCTAATTTGTTGTCAATCCCTTGATTTGTATCCATTTATGAAGCTATTTATGAAGCTTGAATTATATCATGGACTAAAGATTTTTTTGTGCTTTTGAGTTGCAATACCCTAGTTTAGACCCCTTGGTTATGAAAGCACATGTAATGATAAAATGGTTATAAGCATTAATATGTGTGGTCTAAGAAAGTATGGTTTTGTAAAAATGTACATTGAAATATATAAATACATTAAAGGTTGCAAATGAAGAAGGAAATGAAAGGGGGCCATGAGTTCAAAAGAAGGGAAGAAACGAGGGTTAGAGAGCTAAGAGGAAATATTATTATTTTAGCATTGCCCACTTTGATGCTAAGTATTTTAACTTTTTCTTATGATTATTAAATGATGCACCTACATTGAAATTAGTTTCCCAAGAGAAAGATACATGGGATTCACATGAAGGCACGTGGTCTCTTATTACCATGTAAATAACATCCATGATTTAAGTAATGTAAGGGGATTCCCATTCATTATTCCTTTGGTTTTTCCTCTTTACACATAAGTTGACATAGATTTCTATAGTGAACGATGGAAACCATGATTGAATTTATGGGTGTTTGCTGATATAAAGAGGAAATTTATTTGTAACTAAATTTTTATGGTTCTTAGCACCATCCAATATTCCCTTTCCAACATGTACTAAAGAACTAGAGGGAAGTGGGATAGCCTAAGGGAAGTTTTAGTAAAGAAGAGGATCACATTCCTAGTGTTGTGAGGGTTGAGAGGGGAGATGAGTGGTTGAGTTGGACTGATGTAGGGAGAAAATGTATTGAGAACTATGAGAATTTCATTGAGCGAGAGGAATTAGAGTCAACTGGTAGGACTTCACCCTTATGGATTCATAACGCCAGCTTGGGGGTGGCCTCTATGCCAATAATCAAATATGTCACGGAGAACCTATGGTCGGGTGGAAAATGCTTCATTTGTATCCAATTGGTGGGTAATTCTTAGAAAGATAAGTATCGTTTGGTTAATTATGAGTTTGCAAACATTGATTCTGTCTATGTATGAATTACTTGTTATTTATGTTTGCTTCCACTTAGATGGATTTAATTTATTTTAAGCGAGATAAATAACATTAGAAAGCTTGCACTCATATTTACAAGTCCATATATTGAAATCGTTGCTTATGTTTTACAATAAATTCCACAACAGTACCTCGCCACTTCAACAATGGTCTAAAGGGGACTAAGTACATTATAACATGGTATTAGAGCTAATGGTTGCAGCACTAGGGTTGTACGGGTTGGAATTATATTATACAAGAATAAATTATAGTTTGCATACAAAGTGTTTGATAGAGGTCTTATAGAACAAATACAAAAATACAATTTGCAAGCCATATGTTTAACAAAATGTTAATGAGGAATCATGAGTTCAAACTGTGTTTGGTATTCTAGCAAGTCCAATAGTTACTCAATTTTATTAGTTTTATGTATATGGAAAATATCTGCATGGGAAAATATCTGCAGGCTCGAAGTGGATTTGAATGCCATATCTGCATGGTAAATGTGTCGTTCCACGTCAACAATGTTATGCCAATCAAAGAGTTATAAAAAAAATTTGGATCCAAAATCCCACTTTGGCCATAACGGATGTGAAATCAAATTGAGATAAAATTATAGATGTAATTTTACAATGATAAGGGCTATAAAATTTGTCACTAAGGGTCAAATTGTTGATTCACCCCATAATCCCAAACATTAGAAATTAGCAGTTTTCAAATTATAAGCCCATACTTTCTACCAACAACTTTGTTGGTGATGAAAATTGCATAATGAAAAATAGGGGCAGGCATGAAGAAAACCGATTGAGTGTTTGGATATATTTCAAATGTTATGAAGTGGAGTTTATTAGATAGGGTTAAATCCACTATTATAAGAGATATTTATGTTTTTTATGGAATCGTAGAAGAAGGAGAATATGAATCTAGATTGAATAATTCCAAGCCAACATTTGATCTCCTTAATAGTCCTGAAAACTTTGTCCTTGTGATAGTTTTCTAGTTTTTCATCATTCGAAAGATACGAATTTTAACCAACAAATTTGTCTGGAAAAGTGCAAAAACTGAAAGGTTGTTGAAAATAGTTGGAGCTTCAAACCATCGAGTCTAAGGTTGTTGAGTGTTCATAATCATAATTACTATCAACACTCAATACAAATTTTTTTTCTTTCAATATTTTCTCCCATAGGTGGAAGAAGTAGGTCTCCAACCCTGATTGTACTAGTTAGAAGAAAATGGGTAGAAATGGTAACTTTTGAGAGCTATAACTTTTAGCTTCGAAATTGTAATTGAGCATGGGTATGGTGGCTGGAAAGGTATTTCAGAGGATGATATTATAGAATATTTATGTTTTTAAAATATTTTTTTGGTTATTCCAAAAAAATACCATGACATAGAATTTGGTCTTGATTGGACAATATAAATTTCAAGGTGGAATACCCTCAAAGTATCTCTAATTTAGGAAAAAGTTTAAAGGTGATATAGGAATACTTTTTTTTCACATAAAAAAGAACAACACTTGTTATTTCAAAAAGAAATCAAATTTGTCGGCAACATTACATCAAATATACCTCCATGAAGATAATATCCTATTTACAACATCACTCACTAAAACTACCCAAAAACTACAGTCTATAGAGTGAAAAAAATCAACTAAAGGCTAATCACTGTGGGCTATGGAATTCCCAATGAACATAATTAACATAATAACTTCCAATTTTTTTTGGATCCATCCGACTTTCAAAACAAACTTCAAACACTGAAGACCTCTTTGATCAATGCCCCATTAAAAGCACCAAAAAGGTCGTCCCAAATACAAATAAAATAAAACCACTTCAATAATTTTTCAGTCCCACTTTCAAGGAAATATTCATCTCTGAAGACTTCATAATGTAACATCCCATTAAAGGCACCAATACCTTTCTTCGACAAATTATCTACTTCAGTATTGTATTCTTTGTAGATGTGATTGAAAGATATGACTTCAAGATCTGTTATTAAATGCTTTACCCAAGGCATCCAATGTTCTAGATACAAGAATTGGAAATTGGAAATCGCATTCACCCAGCCAATAATAGCCTTAGAGTCCCCAACAATTTGAAGTCTTCCAAATTTTATCCTTCTAGAATACCATAAGATACCGCAAAGAGCGAAAAGATCAACCCAAGTGTTTGTTCCACTTCTTGCCCCCATCCATAGATGATGTTTAACAAAGTTACTAAGGAATAAGAACATACCAGCCCCACAAAATCCACCCTGTTCAACTCCATCAAAGAAACCTAAGTGTACATTCTCTTGGAGAATAGGTTGAGAAATCCTCCTGACATGTGGAAGATTTAAATTATTACAACATTCATTCCAGAGGTTCAAAGATCTGTTAACAACCAGGATTAAACTTGGACCCTTTTCATTAAAGATATCAACATTTAGAGATTTCCATACCATCCAGAACATAATTAGGGGGAGAGAAAAAATATTTTCCTCCTGCCATAAACCTTCCTTAAATACTCTTTAAGAAAACCTCGGTCCCATCCACTATCAAAATGGAGCCAAGAACTCAGCTCCCTCCACATAGATTTGAAAAAAATGCAATCCCCAAACAAGTGATTTGTTGAATCCAAATTAGTTTTGCACAATATACAGTGTCCTAGACCATAATAACCCCATTTACAGAGTACATCCCATGTAATAATTTTTATGTGAAGTAATAACCAAGAAAAAAAATTACCTTTAAAGTGATTTTTTCCCTCCACAATACAAGAAACCACCAAAATATACCCAAATCCTTTTCATCCTCCCATAAGGACTGATATGCAAGCCTCACACTTACATTTCCATGTACTTTGCTAAAATCCCAAACCATATTATCGCAGTTTTCATTTAAAAAGACACATGCCTTATAAAGAGAAGCCACATAAGCATCCCACTCCTATGCTAAAGATCTAGAAAGTTGCAAATATTCAGATATCAACCAAGTGGTATCCCCCACTTCATTGAGTCCCACAACTTGTTTTAATACAAATACGATCTTCATATGCAGTACATCAATAAGATTCCCGGATAACAAATATGTTAGTGTTTGAGCAATAATGAAAGATTCTCGAACTTTAAAACTTTAATCCACAATTACAGTGTGGATGGATCTCATTAATAATACAAATACACAAATTAATCAAACCATAGAACACATGATGTACCATGAGAAAACCCTCTACTGATCCAGAGGATAAAAAACCCAACAAACAATCTTAGAGTATGATAGATAATCGACAAAGAATGATTACAACACAATAGCAGATTGCTTGATCGGAGAGCACAAGAGAGTAGAGATCATATGGAACATTGTACTAGTCTTGCCAAGTGCATAACACTTTAATAACAAGCTAGAAATCATTCATACAATGAATGTAGCGAATGGTTGCATGACTAGGGGCACTATCAACTATGTGCACACCCCACACATAACCTAATGCACATTCCTTGACTTGGTGCCAAGTTATCACCTCATAATTATCTCTCACACTGACGATATGCACCCTCCATTAATTCACTGGTGTTAATTGCCTCTAACTGAGTTGTTAACTGATTGAACTAAACTGAACTTAATGGAACTGCATGTAATTGAATGGAACTAAATGTAACTAAACAAAACAGAATGTAACTGAACATAACTGGATGTAACTGAATAGAACTGGACATAACTCAATGTAATTGAACAGTACTTAATGTAACTAAACATAACTGAATGTATCTGAATAGAACTGAATGTAGCTAAACAAAACTAGTGCTTCTCCATTATTGTCATCTTCAACAACCACTTTGCATAAATTAAGGAGTTGATTCCTTAATTAACTGAAACTTGTTTTTATCACGACCAAGAGTCAACTGATATCTTATTAATTTGAGTTCACTTGGAGGCATACATGGGCAATTCAAATTCTCTCTCTATATATGTGCTCATATTAATTATCTCTGCACGGTCCATATGTGTTTCATTAATTAATCATTTATATCATATCATACTCATAAGAATTATTCCGAACTTATGATCATATGTATTACCCCAGGTCATATAGTCATAGGCTAAAGTAAATCACTCTAGGGGTAGCTAATCCGTAAAGGAGACTTGTAGCACCTGGTTACCATGACTAGCCATACATCACATAGTATATCCTCGAGACTCAATACAACATAAGTCATGTGGTCTTGATACAAAACAAGACCATGTCCAGTTAAGGAGAACCATATCATAGGTTACCGTCTATGATAATTATTTGACTTGATACGACACAAGTCTAGACTTGATACAACATAAGTCTCTGACCTTAATACAACATAAGGTCATGATCTTAATACGACATATGATCCCAGTACAAGCATCTCTCTCGAATAGGACAAGGTCCTAGCTTAATACAACATACACTCTTTAACTTAATACAACATAAGTTAGTGAACTTAATACGACATAAGTTCCATGGATAAGATGTGAACCTAATACATCATAGATTCTGGACTTGATACAACACAAGTCTCAGGGGAATGATTCCCGATGTTGTACTCTCAACACTCCGTCTTAGTGAGGGAGACATTCTCTACCATGCGAAGCTTATCTTGGAAGTGTCAGAACATCGTCATAGATAGAGGCTTATCACAAATTTGCAATTTTCTCATCAATAACTATATACTGAAATTCATTTTACTTGACCATGACTTCAATGAAGTAAAACTTCATCTCAATGTGTTTTATCATAACAACACACAAAGGGTTTTTCAGAAAGCTTGACTATTAACACCTAATAACTGTAGGCTCAAGTCTTTCACCCTAGTAGGTAGATTCCCAAGATACACTACTCCTCATCATGTAGTACTATCTGCAAAACACATTTTTCTTATTTAGTACTCTCTGACGTACATCTTGCTTCTGTAGTACTACCCGTAATTTACATTGCTTATATTAGGCTAACAATAGTTGGTTAGCACAATCATATAATAGGTTTTCCATGTAATATATCCTCTCTAAACACAAGAAGAGACCCTCATGTTCGAATTTTTGAACCCTAAACTTGTAGTGTAGCTTAAATCTCATTAAATTAGTTCTTCCATCCATGCCTCTTAACCTCTTCTCTAGTTTGTTTACCCCCAAATTTATCCTCAAATCAATTTGCAATCTCTAGAAAACTATTTTATGGAGGGGTACCAAATTCAAACATAAATGGATAGTTGTAGCATGATAGAAAATCTCCCCCCCAAAGAAAACTTGGAACTGGGAGCTAAAACATGATGGAGATGCTTAAATAGCAAGTACGAAATCTTGAGTAAATCATGCAAACAAAAATATGCAATAGACATGAGGATTAAAATTTAATTAGAATGGAAAGCAACAAAAATGGATCTATCATTTGGAACTTGTTCTAGTAAAATTGTGCTTTAATATAGGATCATTGCTTTTTGGAAATCAAGGATGTTCATTGAACACTCTTTTGGGATGACGCATGGAAGCAACTTCTTATATTAGGGGATCAACCAAAATCCCAAGAACTCATAAATCTCATGTTTGAGAAAAATAGAGCAAGGCTTTACTACTTATGGGATATACCCAACCTTGATTTCCAATGGTGAGTTTGGCTCCCTAAAGAGAAATGGCATGTGACCAATGATCAACGGATTTGGGAGATATTTTGGTCAGAGTTATAGGGGAAAGATATAAAATCAAGTGAACGCCCATATAAGATCCATTGGGGATATAAGACTAGTGGGGTTTTTAACTTAAAGCAAACTTACTCCATAATTATAGGACACACTTGAAAAAATCACAACAAAATTTGGAAAAAAAATATGGCAACATAATCTTTGGTCAAAAGTTTCCACTTTATTATGGTTGGTTGCTCAAAGGAAAGTCCTAACTTGGTATCAACTCCTCTATGCATGATTTAAGGGCCCTTCTCGTTGTTATCTATGCTGAGAATTTGAATAAACTATGAATGATCTTCTTAACTAGTGTATTTTTGTTGATTCCCCATGGGACAAAGATGATTCTCTTTTTAGGTAAACCGACAAATACCAAAGCAACATAAAATCCACCTTAACAAAATGGAGTAAGGTATTCTTCCACAATCCTATCCTAAATCATGTCTGACAACTTCTCCCAAGATTTATTCTATGGGAAACTTTGAAGGCACCTAACAAATGAATAATCAAGGAATCCAAAATCGCTAACCATCAATTTTTCCATAATATCGGGCATGACATTATGGATACCCTCCAATTAACATAATGGATTGGGGAGGTATTGAATTCAAGGAGCATGGAGGAGTAATAATGTAGAACTAGGAAATCAACCCCACCAGTCTAGCTGCAAAAAGTGATTATAAAAAACCCATTGCCTCCATCATAGTAAAATGGTCTCCCCCTCCATTAGGCTTCTTGAAACTAAATTTTGATGGAGCATCAAAAGAAAACCCCCACCCAGTAGGATTTGGAGTTTCCATAAGAAATGATAGAGGAGAAATTGTCTATATTTAGGTAGGAACTCTAGGAATTAAAACAAACAATGTAGTGGAGCTCTATGCCCTTAACCATGAACTATGAATTGCATCCCAACAAGGTTTTCACAAAATCATAGTAGAAGGCGATTCCCAATTAATCATACAAATGTTAACAAAACTTCTGCGTGGCACTCCCATAAACTAAATATCTAAGAATTGGAAACTAGAAGAAGGGTTGGAACAACTAGAGCGATCTCTTCATCAAATTCCTACTCTGATTCCCTCCTATGTATGTTGAGCAATCAATAAAGTGGTTGATTGCATAATTAATGAATGATTTACTTGTAACTAGCATGTTTTGGATAAGTAACGAGATCTAAATCTGGGCACAATGTTGGAAACTAGCTATTTAAATATCTCTAAGTAGGAATATTATTCCCTATATGCGATGCTAGAGGTGGTAAACACATGTGATGGCACTATGACAACCAGGCCTAGGCGGGTGAGGAAACAAGAGGCAGTGGAGGCAATACCGACTGACCCACAAACATTAATTGGCATGATCATGAATCTATTGTGGGGTAAAGATCCAATGACAAGGATGTGTATGAAGCACCTGATCGTAATTTATGTTTACAAGGTGGATTCCAGGAATAATGGCCATGCAAATGATGTATTATAATTGTGGTTTGATGATTGGGATAACTCCAGTTCTTCCTCCCCAGAAGCATAAAAGCTAACTCAAGAGGGATAAAGTTCTCTAGTTGTTAGTTTCTTGGACATCCTTTTGGATGTTTTCTCCAAGCCAAGCCCAATATCTAATTTAGGTAGTTTCCTTGGGTCTCTTCTCATTGCCCATATTTATATTATTCATCGCTCATTCTTGGTATGTGACTCCCCTCTCGTGTAGTTATTTCCTTCTTTCGATGCATTTGGGGGATATAACTTGCTTGGATATGCACTAGTCTTGGTGTTCTCTCAGTCCCACTAATTGAATTTTGAGGGATTCCCTCCTGCTATCTTGGGAAGGCATGGATGGAAGAGGAAGAGGAAAGTGAGAAAGTTGAGGTGGTAGGATAATTTCTTATGTTTGTGTCAAGTATGAAACTGTTGGAATAGGGACAACTTACTAGCAAGAAATGCTAGTGCACATCCAAGGGGAAATATTACAGATCGAGAAAGAGGTGAAATTTGAAAAGGATCATCTTCACATAGATGAGGTCCATGGTGATATGAATAATTGGGTCCCTAGTATGGGCTTCTCAAACACCATGGACACCAAATACTTAAAACATTTACTTTGTACTGGAATGTGCAATATTTAATGGGAAAGGCATTGTTGGAGAAGCATGTTGCAAACATTGACATACTATTGCAATTGGATTCTCTCAAGGCATAGCTAAAATATTAAGATACCAAACTCAATGTTATTTCCCGGATTGCTTGTGGAGTTTGGCTCATGGAAGAAAGCCTTGCTTCTTTTTTTGGTACAAAGTTTCCGTCGATTCCAATCCCTATAATGAATAGTCAGTTTAATAGTCACTATGTTAACTCTCTCTTTATTTTCTTATTAATCATAACTCTAATTATCCAATGTTTTGTAGTTATTCTTGGGCTAATGGTGGGCATAGGAACAATGAGGGCTCTTACATTAGTAACAAGTATATTCAGATTGATATACTTTTGTTCTACTGTTGTTCTAGTTGCCAATATTGTGGACCATCATTTTGAAGCTATGTGATTCTCTTGGTATTAATGTAAATTTAGCTTGCTTATAAAAAAAAGAAAATTTAAATACACACAATTATCATTATATTGAGATAAGTTAGATTTTGAGAGTTGTATTGTAGAAAATGTGGCTTGCGGAGTGACTCCTTCCATAAGGAGTATTTGATGGTGTTACCCTACCTTAAGGGTTGTCTCTATATCTTGGTGTTATTATTGTGTGATTGCATTTTATTATTTTTGAAATCAAGGGTTTCATATATTTTATCTATTAAGGTTCACTTATTGCAAGAAAAACACCTTCTACCAGAGGTTTTTGTAGAGGCTTTTAATGTTACAAGATTTGACAAAATTTAACAAAAAAATGTTTGTTATTAGTAATGGAGGGTTTGGCAAAAGTTGTAGCAGATGTTCATTATAACTTAAATAAACTAAGTGTATGGAAGATATAGCCGATATTTTTACCAATACACATAAATCATATGAATACAATAGTGCTTATTAAACATATGTCCATCGGTGCATAAAATTTAAATTGTGTACACTAGTGTGTTGTAAACATACATGTATTGGTGCATACAATTACAACTGTATGCACCATTTAGATAAAGCCTTAGTGCATATTTTATGTTAAAAAATGCTAGTGCTTATTATCCTTGTTAAACACATTGATGTATACCTTCATAAATGCACATTGGTGCTTGTAATGCATTGTTGTGTCTTGTAAATTTAATAGTAACAATAATGACATATGGATTTCTATTTTCCATGGAATTCAATGCACTTGCTATACATAATAATATCAGTGAAAATGTTATATATAAAGCATCGATGCCAATTCTTATTTTAGCACCATGATATCGATGTGTTAATGATAACTAGAAGCACCATTGTGGTTTATCCATTAAAAAGAACCAGTGTGTAATTTCTTGTAACATAAAAATAACCGTGACATTAATGATTTATGTATGCCCCAATCTATTTAGTGAGTTCAAAAAATACAATGCATCCATATGTCCATATTATAATTAACTTTAAAAAAAAATTAAAATTAATCATAAAAAAGATTTTTTTTTTAATAAAATATTGATTTTTGAATTTGAATTATTGTGTTTGGCTATAATGATTCTATTAATGTGTTATACCATTGGATTACACATTTGTTCATTGTAATATATGTATATGTGTATATGTATATGTACACACACACACACACAATGTAACATTTTACAACATTATAGAAACAAATCCGCATACTCATAAAGTGGAGCTACAATTTCTACGACTGTCTGCTCATCCCAGTATTCCCCAATGATAGCCATCTTAGGCTCCTATGAGGTGCTGATGTTATGTTGTTGCGTCCATAAGGGCTGATTGTAGTACGCATGTGTACTAGTACCTCCTTTGTCCATGACAACGTGGCGACCTTCCATCTCCTGCAATAAAATAAGACACCCATTTTATTATATATGAATAAGAGACCCTTAATAATACAAAATGGAACGACATAAAATTCCACAATAACCAGAATGTCAATATGGAATTGTTACACTTATTAGTAATTTGTGGTCATCCAATTGAGGCAATACATCCAACACAATAAACAAATTTCTGATTTTTACATACAAACATTTCAAAACATACAACTTCGAAGAACATTCATTTATATTGATATTCATTCTTCACTCAAACTATTGTCATTGCTTGAGTTATTTGCATGCCTCATTTATTCATTACTTGGGTTATTTGACCCAATATTTTGTTGATTGTCCTGAGTTTGTTCCTCCTCTTCATTTTCCATCTACAAACATAGAAATAAAATGTGATGAGTTATCTACATTTATAATAGAAAATACTTGACTACGTCAATTGAAAAACATGCTATAGCAAGAAGTGTTTCATAAATAGTAAAATTATTTTAAAGTGATTCCCCATGCCGTCTCACAACAACTTTTATATTGGTTCAACTCCATATTTTGTTTTTCGCAAGTTTATTATGCCATGACAAAGCATTGATATAATTAATATAAATTTTTTTGGTGGTTCCAAATTAATTATAATATGAGGAAAGTAAAGCAATATAGCTAATTACAATTTTCTTAAATAACTTTTGATACTACACCATGTAATTACAACCCATACTGAACCAAATGTTAATCAACTCTTTAGATGACTCTTTTTTGTACATTAACACCTATTAGAAGACATCCAAGGATGAGTCTAAATTAATCAAAACGTAATTCTCACAACAAATATGAGATATTAAGTAAGGAAAACACAAGTTATACTCACAAACTTTGTAATCAACCTTTTTTTCATTGTCATCCTATCTTATGTGTTGAATGGGTTTCCATTATCTTTTCTTTTATGCAATAAAACAAATGTCGATTAGTATCTCATGCAATACTTAAATTAAATATATGTAAAAAGATCAACAATTCCGTTCATTTGATGCACATTGTTGTTGAGATGGTTCCTCTTGTGCTACACTTATGTTCATTTATTTGATCATCTCCATGTACACTTTTTAAGACATCCCCAAATGCATGCTTAGGATATCACCTTGTTTGTCCTTCACAATTTTCATAATCTTCCTAAAAGATGAAATGTAAAAAAAACATCTATATTTATATGAAAGTAAATAAAGTTGAAATATTAAGTTCATAAATTTTGTAGTGGTATATACATGTTATAGAAAGACATGTTTAGGACTAAAAATAAATAAATAATTCTTTTTTGTTATTCTATGTTTTTGCTATTGCAAGTTTGTTAGGTTTCATTGATCATTGCTCTCGTAAAACTTGTTGTAGTTTCTACATAATTTGAATTGATTTTTGTAATGTAAGTGGAAACTACATCTATACATTCTTTCCACTATATCCATAATAGTTTCATAAAAAATTTCACCCCTTTCATTAATTTTCAACACCACTTCAGAGGAATTGAGGACCAATTCATCATCATTTACATCCTTTGTCATTTTTACCTTCTTTGCATGGCACTCCCTTCCCTTATTGTCAGTCCCTGCATAACATTCAACAAATGTAAAATAGAGTGTTTGAAACATGTGAGCGATTATTCTTAATAAGTACATTATTATTGAAAATTCAAAGATAAACTTCATGTTGATTACCTTTTGAGTCACCTAATATATTTGTTTGTAATGTTTCCATCAAGGTTTTATGCTCTTCTCTACTTAGATTGCAAACAATCTTATTGAGTTTCTTCAAGTTTGTGTTTTGCATGACACATACTAATCAATATACATCATTTAAACATACATATATTCAAATACAATAATTTTGTATTAAATTTTCTAAGAACTTGCCATGTTCTCTTTTGGGAATGTTCTCCCATTGTGATCACTGCAACAAGTTTTTTCATTGAATTTCTATTAGAGATATTTTTATCAATATTTGTCTTACATCATAAAATAGAGAGACTATGAAAAATGTTTTACAAACAAAGTAAATTATTCTAAACTAAAAATTTACTTGTACTGATGTGTATTGTACAAGTAAATTTAGACAAAGAATGAAATAGCCATCATGGATTCTATTATAAACTCACTTTAGAAAATTTCTGCTAGTTTTTATGCGAGACATTTCTGTTCATTGATGAAAAACACATGTTTCGTTTTTTTATACTTTTAATTATTTTAGATATAGGCATACCTAAAATATTAAAGCATAAGTGCAACTAAAATATTAAAGCACATCGGTGTGGCATGTATGTAAAAATGCACCGCTTTAATAAATAATACCAAAATACAACAACATATATTCGCTACTAAATAATGTGATCTAAAAAATTATGACTAATACCACCCAAAACATCTCTACTAGGAGATCTAAAAAAATGTACGAGTTGGGAACAAAAATGTCCAAGTACACACCAAGGTCGGTTAAGTTATTGAAGGGAAATGATGACTCTCTCTAGCTCTTGTACATCTACAAAGTAAATACCAAACCTATTACAATCACGCTTTGTATATCACTTGGTCATTTTATATATGTATGCCAAATGTTGGGACCAAATTCTCCTTTTGTGGTAATAATTATATGGTTTCCAAGACTAAAGCAGATGTTGCAAATATTGGGTTGTTTATCCTTTCACATGTATTCGTTCCTCCCAAACAATTAGTAGCATTTATGCAATTTTGTGGTCCATTTTTTCATAAGCCTGATTACTTGAATATTCTGAGCATGTATGCTTCCACAATATTTAGCCATGTTGTTAAGAATTCTAGAATGTTACTATGTAGACATTTATATAGATTGACATGTTTCAGGTGGAGTACACTCCACCCATCTTCAGGACCCTAAGAAGCCTGGTGCAAAAAAGAAAAGAATTTGGCAGTATATAACGAAGGTACAAAGGAAACACGTCAATCTATCTAAATGTCTACACATTAACATTCCATAATTCTTAACAACATACTTGAATATTGTTAAATACAAACATAACATTTCCATGTATGGTATGTGCATGGATGGTGATGTTTGCAGAAACTTTAAAAAGAAGAATATGATGTTTATCAATGGACATTCACGCACTCACGAGAAAATTTTAGGGTTCATAAATAGTTGTAAGTGCTCATTATTTAGTGCATTTTTTCATTTGAATAACACTCCAACGCCGAGGAGTTCTTTATGAAAAGGAAAGTGTCCATAGTTTTTGTTGTGCATGCAATATGTTAACTGTATCCTAGTGATGAGTTGTTAATAAAATATAACTTTTGTAGACCACCGACTCGTCAAAGATGCCTTGCATTGGGACTACCTTTAGGCATCCCCTAGGGTGTAAGAAAAATATCATTGAGTAATTGAATTTTTTTCTTTTTATTGGAATTAATGTAAACATATTACTTATTTGACATTTTGTTTTATAAAGTGGTTGTTTGCACATGTACTATTAGAAAAAATTGCATGCTTCAAATAATTTTTTGGTATAATGTTTGAACATAATAAAATGCATTGTGTTTACTAGTATCATTAATATTATTCAATATTTTTGTAATCAAAATTCTAAATATGAACAACTTGTCCACCATCCTCTGTAGCACTCCTCTACGATGCAAAATAGGAACATGGTTACTAAACAAGAACAACTTAGAGTGGAAGTCATGCAGACTCGACCTGGGTGGTTGGATGTATATCAAAGCACATAGAAAACACACACACAAGAACAAATGGCTAAGAAGTATGGATTTCAATTAAATAAATAAATCTATATATAAGAGAAATTACAAAGGTAATTGCAATGACTTAGTTGGAATGGATGCCGACTAGTACAAAATAAATACGCATGAGGGAATGTTACGCCATCAATGCTCATACATTCATACGCTCCAACACATGCCAAATTGACACACAACCTATGCTTTCTACTCACTTTCGCTCTCTTTCTCTCCAAAGGATTGCAAAATGTGCCCTCTTTTCAGAACACTTACTGATATTTATAGTTGTGCCTCAATGTACAACACTCGGTTTCACTTCTGGAAGTTCTCTTACTCCCAGGCACCGCCATGGATGCACTAAATACACCCTCTGATTCGCTTCAACATGCTTCCCCACTTGGATTTCTCCAACAACCACCATAACTGCTCTACAACTACCCCAACTGCTTCAACAAATCTGCTCCTCGGGATCTTGGATGTTTAGTTGGTTGGTAACTAGTTGTCATTGGTCTATTTTTTCCGGACTCCTTTCGGTCTTTCCTTGGTTCATCAAGTTGTTGTACACAAATTCTACCTGAGCCAACACATTCTCTCACTGCTTTGGTTTGTCGACAGTTAAACACCTTAGAGGGTTTCCTAATCTCATGTTCACGACTTGAGTCTGTCCGTTAGTGTGTGGATGATACATAGAACTGAAATGCAACTTTGTGTTAAGCTTCTTCCATAGGGTTCTCCATAAATGCTCTTTGGAAACACATGCAATGTCATAATTTCCTTGAAGAACTATACAACAATAACCGTCGCATCACTTGTATTTTGAGACGAAATAAAGTGAGCCATCTTGAAAAATCTGTCGAATAACACAAAGATGGATTTGTTCCCTTGTTGTGTCTTCAACAATCCTAGCACAAAATCCATGCTAATATCTTCCCATGGTACAGTCGGTACGAGAAACGGTGTATATAGTTCCGTGTTTTGACTTCCTCCTTTAGCAGGCTAGTATACTTGACACTATCAAAAACATTTCTTTACATCCTTGACCAGTAGTAATTCTCTACGACTAATGATCTGGTCTTGTAAATGCCAAAATGTCCTCCTAGTCCTCCACTATGCAACTCCCTTATCATATTTTACCCTACTAATCCTCTGGGAATGTGTAATTGGTGTTCCTTGAATAGGCACCCTTATTGGATGAACAATCTAGATATATAGTCTGTTCAACACTCCATGGTTCCTTCGACGCCTTCCATGCATCGACAAAGTCCTCGTCGAATTCATAGTTGGCCTTTATTGACTCTAATCTAGTCGACTTTACAATAGTCCTCCCCAACAAAGCGACTCTTCGACTCAATGCATCGACTACCCTGTTAGCTTTTCTTGAATTGTGATTCAATTAAAAGGTGTAACTTTGCATGAACTCAAACCACTTCATATGCCTCTAATTCAACTTTGTCTTAATTCAAGTACCTTAGAGATTGATGGTCGGTAAAAACACACAAATTCCTTCAGCAATAGGTATTGTCTCCACTTCTTCAAGGGTTGGATAATAGCATAAAATTCTTGGTCATAGAATGAATACTTATGCTTAGATTCATCCAAAATCTCACTAAATAATGTAATCGATCGATCCTCCTAGATCAACACAACTCCAATTGCAATTCCACCCACATCGCAGTCGACTTGAACTTCCCTTTCAAAGTATGGAAGATATAAAACTGGGCTCTCCGTCACTTTCTGCTTCATCTTATCAAAATATTGTTAGGCTACTTTTGTCCTCTTAAACTCTCCCTTCTTTATGCATGCTATCAATGGGGCACACACTTGACTGAAATGTCTAATGAACTTCAGGTAAAAACTAGCAATTCCATGAAAATTTCCTACTTCTGTGGCATTCGTCGGCCTCGACCAGTCCAAAATTACTCTGACTTTTTCTGTGTCCATATTCATACCTTGAATGGAAATCACAAATCCCAGATATATTAGCTCCTTCTTCATGAAGGAACTCTTCTATAGGTTCACCAATAACTTTATTGGCTTAGCTTATATAGGACTCATCAAATATGTGACAAGTTATCTTCTCTTGTCCAACTAAAAATCAATATGTCGTTGAGATAGACAAAAAAAAATTCCCTATAAATTCCTTCAACACTTCATTCATCAACCTCATGAATGTACTGGGTGCATTGGTAAACCCAAATGGCATAACCAACCACTCATACATCCATTCCTTCATCTTGAAGGATGTCTTCCATTCATCACCACCCCTAATCTAGATTTGGTGGTATCCACTCTTAAGGTCGATCTTGATGAAGTACGTCACTCCACTTAAATAATCAATCAAGTTTCCCATCCTTAGTAACAAAAATATGTACTTGATCATGATCTAGTTGATAGTCCTTGAGTTGGTACACATCCTCCATTCTCCTTTTTTCTTAAGTTATAGTAGAACGAGTACAACACATAGACTCAATATTTCCTTGATTAACCCTCTATCCAACATCCCTTGGACTTATTGATTCAAATCAATGGTTTTAGTTGGCGTCATTCTATGGGGTGATTTGTTTGGCAGACTCAATCATGGGATGAGCTCGATATGATGGGATATAATCCTCATCGACGACAACCCAGTCGACATATCATCGACCATTATGCCTTTGAACTACAACAACACTTCTCTGACATCTGTTGGGACATCTTTAGTCACCCTATCCACACTTGGCCCTTTTGGGATAACTATGAAGAAATATTCTTGCTTCTCCTCTTCCTTTAGGAATTCCTTTACCGAACACATCAACACTCGTTTCTCCCAGTATCCACTTTCCTTTTCTTGGCTACTTAGTTCTTCAACTAGGGGAATCCATCAAAAAAATTTGCCATCTTTCTCGACTGTAACATTATTTTGACGACTGTCATATATAATTTTTTGGTCATATTGAAATGGTTGACCCAACAATAGGGGACAAGAATCCATCAAAATCATGTGACATAGAATGCTATCGTGCAACCCTTTGATATTGAAGTTAATCTAGAACTGTTTGTCTGTGTAACATGATGACCCTTCTACAACAATGAAACCTTATACACATTCAGATGTGGTTGACACTTCAACCCAAACTTTTTGATCACCTCTGTTGAGATTATATTCTCCATGCTTCCTCCATCGATGATTGTCATACAATATCTGTCCTGAATCTTCACCTTCGTTTGAAAAATTGCTTTCCTCTGTGTTGGCTCCCTCTCCTGTTGCGTTGAATTCAATAGTGTTCGTTGGGTCATCAAGTTTGGACCTCTTTATGATGTAAATTATCCCGAGTTTTTCTTCCTAGTCGAACCAACTCCATCGTCTCCTAGACTTCTATTTTCCTGTCAACTTGCGGCATGAAAATTTTGTGCGAACTCATAAGCCCTGTGTCCCAATTCCTAACACTTGTAGCAGATGATCTTCGATTGGTCTGCATGTCCACTTTTAAAAGTTCCTCTTTGAATGTTACTACCTCAACTTCTGCATTTCTCACCTCCTTGTTGGTATTCAAGTGCATTGCCTCTGATCGCACTTTCTCCCCGTTGATCATTTCTACCTTCTTCCTCCTTTGCCTCGCTAATTTGTCCTCTCGAGGAAAGATATTTTTGAATTCGAGTAGTTGACTTTCCTCTACTTTTCAAAGTTATTCTCAAGTTTTTCTCTTCTGCCTTTAGTGCTAGTTGATAAGCTTCATAGATGGTTTTGAACTTTGACACGCTCAACTCGACCTGTATGGCGTATTTTAGTTCATTTACATATCTGGTGACTTCCTCCTCTCCTTTGTCAGTTTCTCTGCATCTAATCGACAACCGATATATTTCCTCAGTGAATTATTTTAGAGTCAACTCCTTATGCCTCAGGTTTTGTAACTTCCTAAACATAGATATAATATAGTCAGTGGGAAGGAACTTGTCCTTCAACTTGGCTACCATTCTGTCCCAAGTCTTTATCTTCTCCTTGCCTTTATTTACTGTGTTGTCCTGTACGTTATCCCAACATAATGAGGCATGCTTTTTTAAATTTATACAGGCGACCTTTACGCATTTGGGGTATTTTATTTGGCCCATGTCAAAGTTTTTCTCCATCTCTCTATCCCAGTCTATCAACTCCTTCGGGTTCAAACTTCCTGAGTAGGTAGGCACATCCATCTTATCCTTACCTCTCATCTCTGATAGAGATTTTAATAGTCTATCCTCTGGCTCGTATAACTCCTCTTCCTCTTCTTTAGCCTCTCTATCCTTTACTTACTCATCACTGAGGTCAAGGGATTCCATAACATATCCTCACCATTGGGCCTCTTTCATAGTCACTAGCTCATTTTTCAATGTTCTCATTGTCTAAACACATTCTTTGAAGTTTTCACGGTCAATAGTGACTCGTGCACCCCTACTTTACCTTCTACCATGAAAATTGGCACCTCTTTGAACAATCTCTTAGATCAGTCAACCAAATAACACTTTCATAACTCTACCCAACCGCAGCTGTAGTTGTTCTTCATGTCCAATCACAACTGGACCTTCCACACAGGCTAAATCTCCTTTTATGATACCAATTGATGTAGACTCAACTTGGGTGGTTGGATGTAGATCGAAGCATGCAACAAACACACACATAAGAACATATGGCCCATTAAAGAAAGAAATCTCTATACAAGAGAAATTACAAAGGCAATTTGAATGAGTTAGTTGGAATGGACATCGACTAGTAAAACAAAAATACACATGAGGGAATGCTACATCCTCAATGCTCATACATTCATGTGCTGCAACACATGCAGGCTCGACACACTGCCTTTGCTTTCTGTTCACTTTGTCTCTCTTTCTCTCCAAAGGCTTGCAAAAATCCCCCCTCTTTTCAGAACAGTTAATGATATTTATAGTTGTGCCTCAATGTACAACACTTAGATTCCCTTCTAAAAGTTCTCTTACTCCTAGGCACCTCCATGGATGCATTAAATATACCCTATGGTTCTCTTCAAAAGGATTCACCACCTGGATTTGTCCAAAAAATTCCATAACTACTCTGCAACTACTGCAACAACTCCAACTACTCTGCTCCTCATGATCTTGGATGTTTGGTTGGTTGGTAACTCATGGGCGTTGGTATATTTTTTCTTGACTCCTTTCTATCTTTACTTGGTCAGTATTTCCTATCAACCATTTGTGATATCTTGTCATCAGTCATTGACCGTCACTGGTCAGGATCCTTGCGACTCATTTCTTCTCATCAACCCCTTTTCCTACCCGATCATTCTACTCTCATCGATTGTTTATTCCCATTTTGCTAGAAATCTTCGACACTCCTTTGGGCATTCCATCATTCATATTCGACTATTTACCTTAGGCATATATTCCCCTGCATCAGGAAGCATTCCGATCATGGTTAGATCAACCTCCTATTCAATTCCCACTATGTCTCGAGTCACCAATTCATAATGTCTACAATAACACTGGTTCTTCACATGTTGGCATTGAATTAGACATTGTTATTGATGTTTTATTATAGGATATGAGTGCCATGGAAGGAATCTTATTACATGCATTCTAGTAAGATGAGCTAGGGGATGATATTCATACCACCGATAGCTTCTTCAAAATATTGAAATATACTTCTACCAACCCTCTTTTCAGACATGTCAAAGTCTACCCAACAAGGGATAACAATGTTACTTTATAACTTGAAATCAATGTATGGTATGCTAGACACATGTTTCTCAATGCTTTTGAGGCAAATAACCATTTATTGCCCTATATTTTGAGGAATCTTATCACACAATCAACATTTTAATTGGTTGATTTTATCCATGCTTGATGATAATTTGCATTTCTATTACCCACTAATTGCAGGTTAGTCAAAGATAAGGTACTTTCAAGTGATAACATCTTTCTAGACAACTATGAAGAGTCAAATAAAAAGTTGGGCGTTGAGTACATATCATATCATGTTTGCCCAAAAGATTTTATTCTATATAGAGGCAAATATGCAAACAAATAGATATGTCTACAATGTGGGCATGATAGGTACATGAAATATAAAAATAATGGTAAAGCACATGTTTCTCCTCATAAGATATTGAGGCACATGCCTATAATCACAAGGATTCAAAGGCTCTTCCATTGTAAAGAATTGATTGTGTTGTAGGGGAGGCATGCCTCACTTAGAATTAAGACAAGTGTTATATGAGTTCTAGCAAATTCAATAACCATAAAGCATATAGAGGATACATGGCCTTATAAATTCAAGGATGAAGTACAAATCCTTTGATTGAGGATATCCAAGGATGGAGTTAACCTATATTCTCTCCAAAACACCAATTATTTTGTTTGGTAAAAAGTTGTGCTGAATTACAACATTCCCCCATGGTTGTCCATGAAGAATGAACATCTTATGTTGGTTCTTATAGTCCCTTGTAGAACAAAATTAAAAAATATGAATGTTTTCCTGCAACCATTAATCAATGAATTCAAACAATTATGGAAATGGATAGTTTTATACGATGTATCAAAACCCATTCCAGTGGAGAGATCTTTTATGTTGTATGGAATGTGTGCATATGTCACACATGATTATCCAAAATTTTAAGTTTGCTTTAGTAAGCATGTTGATCGATTTGTTTATATTTGTACCTGTATTATTTTTCATAGTTAATTTGGTGCCACTGTCTTCTTTAATGATAGTGTGTTATGTATACAATAACATTGTAGGTCTTGTAACAATAAGGTATCACGCATGTAAATGTTGTGGACCTTTTATAAAGGCTAGGTGGTCCAACTACCTACGAAATCCTGTGTGCGATTTCCTGAGGGTATTCCACCTAGAAGACCAACCTCATAGAAGAAAAACACATGGCAACTTTCAATAGTAAATCAGAGAGAACTTGGTAAACTAAAATGAATGACACCGATTGAATGGCTTAACGCATATGACATAGAGAAGAATGAATTTGTAGATTTTTTAGATTCAAATATGGAACCTATGTTTAATCATCTTGAATTTCTTGACACTTATGTTCAGAAAATGCTCATAGTGATGAAAATGAAATATGCATTTTATGAGCTTCTATTTTCACAGAATCTTACGATTGCGCACTTACTAGATCTCATGCATATATTTATAATGCCAAGCGAGAAAGATAATTGGAGCGATGGCAACTAAGAGTGATACGTACATGTTTTATTTCAACATTTATATTATGAATGTATTATTTTATTATTGTTATCTATAATTGGTCAATTATGTTTTTTATTCATTTTACGATATTGGAGATGAAAAGTTAACGACAATCTTTAACCATCACATTGAAAATATATTTTGGAATATCTTAATAATAAATAACAATGATGAAGAACCTCTTTCCATTTTGATATCTTTATGATACAAATGTAATTTCACATGTTAATAAGAAGAAAAAATACTTAATGAGCTTTAGTTAAGAATATAGTTTTTAATATCATTGCATATTTATAATAAGACTTTAAAATATTTTTTCATGATCCAATAAAATATTTAATGAAACAAATAGATGTAAAAAGTTAGTCAAATGTTATTTAATTAGAATTGTTTTCAAGATAAATTAATATGCATAATGTTATCACTACCTAAAAAAGTTGGAGGGATTAAAATTTTGTTAGATTTAACAATAGTAATTTTAATTTATAAAAATTATTTACAAAATTAGTAAAGTATTTAGAAATAATTTAATTGAAAAAACACATGTAAACATGTTTTATTAATTTAATCAATTTTGTAAGCTTGTTTGATCTATACATTGTATTTTCTTATAGTACAACAAAGAATTTACATTGAAAAATTGTTAAACATTACTGAATGACATAAATGATTACCACATAAACATGAAATCATAGAAAACAGTTTGTTAACTTTCATGTTGAAGATCCTTAAAAGTGCATGTAAAGGTTAAATTTGACAATCTCATACTAGAAAGAAATATTTGTTTTATCCATTTTACCTATCAATATTTACTATAATTTCAACAAGATAAGTAACAAGGATGCTTCAAGTCCCTGCCTAGAGGTAATAGATTTTGTGGCTATGGGAATGTATCATGCATGGGCATGATGAGAAATTTGTGAATGTCACAGTGTTGAAAAATTCAGAGGTGTGATGTGTTGCACGGTAGAAAAGTCGATGCACACAACACATTACATTGCTAGAGGCTGAGGGTTTTATAATGGAGTGTTTGTTTCTGTCACATACCCATACCCCTATTATCACGCAGAATTAAAAATTTCTTAAAGAACCTTCGTCGTTCTTTGAAACGTAGGGCATGGCCGTGAACCACTCCTCTACATTCATATTCTGATACCAAATTGTCAGGTCCTCTCTCGTTTGCCAGAGAAAGAGAGTGTGACCAAAATCGACAGTCACAACCTATTTCGCATCTGGGAATAGATTAACAGCTGAGAAACAACCCGCAAAATAAACGGTGCAAAAAGATTGAGTTGCAGAATCGGGAAAATATGGAAATCACAATCCCGCTTCCCCCATTCCGCATCCCGCATGCGGAATAGACCATTTCGGAAAGGAAAGTTGTAGAGGTAGAGATATGCAAAGACGCATCCCGCATCCCGCATCTCGCATCCCGCAAGTTGCGGAAAGGAAAAATGCAGAAAACCGAATTCACCAAATGACATTTCCGCATCTCGCATTCCGCAAGTTGTGGAACGAAGAATTGCGGAAATAGATTTCTGTCCGAAAATTTGACCTATTAATCGAAGTCTTGGACAGATTTGGTTCTCCAGGCCATCACCAATCCGACAATCTAATCCCTGTAACTTTAACTTAAAAATGCATTGAAAGAAACATACATAGATGTATACAATTGCAATTATACAGTGGAAGCAATTCATCCATTCAACACATCAAACATGTTCATCATATTTCAATGAGAAAATACAAATGCAGAGATTAAAATAGACAAGAACACTTATCTTTGAATGAAGTTTGTCCCGCAACTAGCTATGTCGCTACAACGTTCCACCCAACCATAGGCCAGTGTGCTCATCAATCTCTCAGCAGCACTGCTACCCCCGAGCTGGGCATGATTTCCCCAAGGAATAAGGAACACTAGTAGGCTCACAGATAGACAAGGATAAAACAAAACTCAGCCAAGCCAACATAGTTGGTTTTATTAGGCTGCAAGGAAAACAAGCCAATATACTGCTGGGTTTATCAGACTAATCAGCCAAACCAACCAACAGTTGGGTTTCATAGACCGTTCACAGTCAACCCGACATTCACATTAAGGACTAGTCAAGCCAACATATGGGTTTATTAGGCTACACAACCAAGACATCCCACTACTGGGTTTAGTAGGCTACTCAACCAAGCCAGTATTCATAGTTGGGTTTATCAGACTGTCTAGCCAGGGATCACACAAGGCCAGAAACAACAAGACACAACCAAGCCAATAGATGGGTTTATCAAGCTACTAGCCAATCCATCCTTCAAGTTAGGTTTATCAGGATTCTAAGGCAGTGGACAGGAAGAACTGCTGCTAAGCTAGTGGGCTCATCCACAGAGCTAAGGACACCTTCACAAGACCTATCTAGCATGGCATCCATGTTTCCTACACACCCAACACAAGGAAGTTTCCCCTTCTCTGCTCCACAGTCCCTCAAGCTACACCTTCCCTTCCAGTGCTCTTCAGGATGTGCATAGCAGATTCACCAGCCACTCTTATCTTATTTTGAGGTTCCACGCTAGGTTTATCAAGCACATTCTACATCTCTCCCACTCCTAAGTCTTATATATAGTTCATACCAAAACCAGGGTGCACAACACAACAACCACAGGGAGACATAACAACACAGGCTTCACTCTGATACACAAGTGACAGGGTCTCATAACACTTTGTAGTTCAGGATAACACTGCAACACAGCAACTCGGGTCTCAAGAAGGAAAAATACTTGCAGAAATGTGTAGCAACACCTACTAGCTCTAGCTGCATCTGCCTAATTGGGAAGAATGACCAATGCATGGGTGAATCATCATGAATGAACAACCTTCCCATGAATGAAGGATGGATCATCCAAACATCTCGCAGCTCTTCCCAAAACGTGAGGAAAGATGAAAAACATTAATGCATGAGGGAATGGGCGTACGTTTTTGGGTGTTTTATTGCCCATGGGGTCAAAACACGTTCTTCCAGGATGGGTGCTCTGCCCAATTCAATTTTTTTCCCATACTCTTCCCTTCCATGCAATAACTACCTCAACCAAATTCTGACAGAAATAAATGGTTGGGGAAAAAGACAAGAAAAGGGGTAGTTGACAGTTTTTGATGGGTTTTACCCAATGGCTCAAGGTTAGACATTCCCCATCCTCCCTATCCTTGGAAAATCATGCCTCCATCTCATTATTTGTTGCATTGACATAGTTGGTTGTGGGTTTTTCATTAAATTGCATATTTACATGATGTTTACAATTGTGCTTGACTTAGCACATGAACCATAGGCATCAGCCATGATCACCTATCACCAATCATTAATCAATGACAGGGCCTTGGGCTTGAGCTCCTTGCCATGATTCCATATAATATTTACATCATATACATTTAATGCAAACAAGGTCAAAACCGGGGTGTTACATTTCCCTCCTCCTTCAACAGCACTGTCCTCAGTGCTTTACAAAATTGAACAAAAATGTTGCACTGGTACCACCCTCAGTGCTCCACAAAATTGAACAAAAATGGATGTGCCAATCATATGGCATTCTCCAGCTCCCATGTTGCCTCTTCACGACTGTAGTGCTCCCATTGCACCTTTACCTACCGTATGGCTCAGTTCCAGAGCATTGTGACCTTCCCGTCGAGGATGCACATTGGCTCGATTCAAAACTCTCCCTCAGGTTGCACCTGAATCACATCCCAATTTATCACATGGTTAGGATCATGTACATATTTCTTAAGCAAAGAAACATGAAAAACATTATGATCTCTAGTGCTAGCAAGAAATGAAAGTCTATATGCAACTAGCCCTATTTTTTGATGCACTTCAAATGGCCCACAGTATTTAGGTGAAATCTTGGCACAACTTCCAAGATTCAAGGAACTCTTCTTTTTCCTCACTCTGAGGTAAACATGATCCCCAACACTGAACTTTCTGTTCACCCTATGATTATCTGCATAGCTTTTCCATCTGTCCTAGGCTACTTTTAGATTCTGCCTGGTCTTTACAACCTCCTGCTCCATCTCCTTAAGCAATTCTGGACCAAGCACATGCCTGTTCACTGGATTATCCCAAGTCACTGATGTCCTACACCTCCTTCCATAAAAAGCTTCATATAGAATCATCCCCAAAGATGCTTGTTGTCCATTGTTATAAGAAAACTATACCAAGTGTAAATAATCTTCCCACTTGGTTGGTTTGTCCATCGCATACATGTGAATCATGTCTTCAAGCACTTGATTCACTCTCTCTGTCTGACCATTAGTCTGAGGATGGTAGGCAGTGTTGAAGTTTAGCTTTGTACCGGAATTTGTAACAATCCCTTCCAAAAATTGGAAGTGAACTTGTCATCTCTGTCAGAGACTATTGCCTTAGGCAATCCATGCAATTTGAAAATCTCCTTCATGAAGATCTTTGCAATGTCATCAGTCTTATGTGTAGACTTAACTGGTATAAAATGTGCTGCCTTTGTCAACTTGTCCACCACAACCATGATGGAATCATGTTGTCTCCAAGGCATTGGAAATCATGTAATAATATCCATGGAAATAACTTCCCATTTCCATTCTGGAACTGGCAAAGGCTACAACAAACCTGCCGGGTGTTGATGCTCAACCTTCACCTACTGACATTTCACGGACCTTAAAATATATTCAGCTATGTCATTTTTTCATTCCTGGCCAAAAGTACTGCTTTCTGGCTGTAGAAATTGTCTTTTGATATCCTGGGTGACTAGAATACGAAGCTTGATGGATCTTATCCATAACAACTCTCCTCAAATCTGCTACATTCGAAATATAAATTCTTTTCTTATAAGTAAGAAGTCCATCTTCTTCTAATTTATATCCCTCATACTTCTTTTGAAGGCTTTGTTGCTGCAACCTATCCTTGATCTAAAACATACATTTCATCTTCAGCAGTATGCCTAACAATCTGCTGTCTCAAATCTGATTGACAAATACTAATGGATGCCACATGCATTTCCTGCACCTTCCTGCTGAGTGCATCAACTACCTTATTCTCTTTTCCCTTTATGTGCTTGATCTCAAAATCAAACTCACATAAAAACTCCATCCATCTAGCCTGCCTAGCATTTAGAGTAGGCTAATCAAACAAATACTTCAGACCATAATGGTCTGTCATTAACTCAAATCTTCTTCCCATCAAGTAATGCCTCCACATCTTGAGAGCATGTACTATGCCTGCAAGTTCCAGATCATGAGTGGCGTAGTTTTTCTCATGCTCCTTCAACTTTCTTGACTTATAACATATCACACGGTTGTCTTGCATAAGGACTCCTCCAAGTCCTTGACTGGATGCATCAGTACACACCACAAAATATTTCTCTGGGTCTGCAAATTTCAAGACTGGTGCACTTGTGAGAAGATTCTTCAACTCCTGGAAGCTTTCTTCACACCTCAATGTCCATTCAAACTTTATCCCCTTCCTTTGCAAGGAAGTGATGGCATGCGCAACCTTGGAGAATCCCTCTATGAATTTCCTGTAGTATCCTGCAAGTCCCATAAAAGATCTTACATCTGTCACATTTCTTGCAGTAGGCCAATTCATAATGGCTTCAATCTTGTCAGGGTCCATGGATATACCCTCTTCTGAGATAATGTGACCCAAATATTGAATTCTATCTTTATAGAAGTCACACTTGCTCAAATTTGCATACAACTGATGTTCCCTGAGAAATTGTAATGTCAATCTCAGATTCTCTTCACGCTCTTCCTCATTCTTAGAATAAATAAGAATGTCATCAAGGAAAACAAGAACAAACTTGTCCAAATACCTACTGAAGACACTATTCATAAGGCACATAAATGTAGCTAGTGCATTTGTGAGACCAAATGGTACCACTACAAACTCATAATGTCCAAACCTTGTTCTGAAGGCTGTCTTATGAATATCTTCATCCTTAATTCTCACCTGATGGTAACCATACCTCAAGTCAATATTGGAAAATACCTTTTCTCCTCTCATTTGATCAAAGAGGTCATCAATCCTAGGCAAAGGGTATTTTTCTTCACCATAACCTTGTTCAGCTATCTGTAATCAATTAACAATCTAAGTGTACCATCTTTCTTCTTCATGAACAGAATTGGTGCTCCCCAAGGAGACACACTCGACTTGATATACTTCGTCTCCAACAGCTCTTGTAACTGCATCTTCAGCTCTAGCATTTCCGACGTACTCATTTTGTAGGGTGTCTTGGACACTGGTGCTGCTCTTGGCACAAGTTCAATTGTGAAATAAATGTCTCTATTTGGAGGAAGCCCTGGAATCTCATTAGGAAAAAACATCCCTGAATTCCTGCAACACATGAAATTCCTCCAGCCTAGGAGTTTCATTCTATGTTGCCTCCAAAATATGAGTTGCATACAACTGGCACCCTTTCCTACAAAAATTCTTCAACTGCATTGCTGAAATATGCCTCACAGAAATCACCTTTGGAATGCCTCTTACAACTCTTGGGTTCCCTTCTTCATCCATGCATTCAAAAGTCTTATTATAGCAATCGAGCTTTACCCTGTGAGATTCTAACCAATCCATTCCAATGAGGACATCATAGGAACCAATTGGTAGAACATTAAGATCCACACAAGTGACCAATCCATTCATCACCAATGGACATTTTTTCTGCCACTTCACTAATATTTCTCTTAGTTCCAGTGGCTAGATGAACTAACCAAGATTTGCTATGTTTTACTTTCTTAAAAGCATAAATCTCCACTGCTCTAGGAGTAATGTAACTGTGACTAGAACCAGGGTCAATCAAAATGGAGACAGATTGCTCAACAATATTACCTGCAACTTCAACCACAGTTGACTAGTGATCTTCCTGGCGGTCCTCCAGTGCTGCACAAATCCTAGGGACGACCCTTGATACTTGACACACTATTTTTGCCTCTTGAATGTTGTAAGCTGTCCTTGCATGCTCATTCTCAAGTGGACAATTCCTGTGCATGTGGGGTCCTCTACATCTCCAACATTGGAGTGGTTCTTTGTTCAGTTGTGGTTCTCTTGGCTTTTCTCCCACCACTCTAGCTAGCTGCTTCTCAACTTGGGATGGCTGCTTCTACTGATTCCTAAAGTTATAATATTTGAAAACTTTCTTCCTTTGGTCAGACTTCTCATTATTCTTGTCCTTCCATGCCTTATGATAATCAGGTTTGCCTTTGCTTTTATTGTATCAATACTTAGCTTTCCTTATCCCTTCTTCCAGAGTTCTAGGTTCATAAAACTCAATTCTGTCTTTGTAAGACTGAGGCAATTCACTAAGGAGATGCTAGATTTTCACCTTCTCATCTTTGATGTACCTGACATACCTCAAAAGCTCCAAGAACTTATTTGCATACTCTTCCATGGTCTGCTGTCCGCAAGTTTGTTGGATTTTCTCCTTACGTGTTGAAATACGACTGCTAGGTTTGCTGAGAGTACTAACTCTAGAGTTCCAAGTTTGCTTTCTAGTCTCCAATTGCTTGCCACTTTGCTTCCTTTTGATCCTGCTTGTATTTTGTTATCCCTGTTGATGATCAATACAGAGTCACCTTCTGCTATAAGAGGAGTCCACTTCTAGTTGATAGCTTAGGTGATACCCACTAGAATTCCATCCATTTTTGCAGTGTTGTTGGTAGAGAAGCCTAGGGATCCCTAGAAAACACCTTGGATTTGACCTTGACAATTTCTAATAGCCCCTCCAAATCCCGTTGGTCCTGGATTTCCCTTTAAGGCTCCATCAAACTTAAGTTTGAAAGTGCTTAATGGTGGTGGCGACCAGTGGTTCAAGGAGGTTTTCTAAAAAGTGATCAGTTTGGGGCTGCTAATGTAGCCCATCTTGGAGGTGATATCCCAGGATTGAAGAATCTGTATTTGATTGGAATATAGGCTAGAGCATTTTTATCCCAAACATTTAGTTTGAGCATTTCAAGGATATGGTTTTTTTGGGTATTCCAAACCTCTTCTTCGTTTCTATATTTGTCTTCAAATATTATTTTGTTTCTTTCAATCCATATTCCCTAGACAACGAATCCCAGGAATATCTCCCATATTCTAGTAAGGAGCAGACTCCTGAAAGGATTATGTGTCCAGTTGGCGATTGTGGTGTCCAGTTGGCGATTGTGATGTCCAGTTGGCCTTTGACTCTATCAGATCTTCTGATGTTTTTTTTTGTTCATATTTCATCCACAAAATTGCATTCATCAAGAAGATGATTTATTGATTCTCCTTCTTATTTGCACATGTAGCACCATGCAGTCCCAATGAATCCTTTTTTTTAATCCTGTTGTCCCATGTCAGTATGCTCCTGTGCATTAGAATCCATAAAAAGGAGGATATTTTTGGCCAGAGGCTGGCTTTCCATATTTTCCTCCATTTTCCTTCATTGGGTTCATTTGAGACTCTTGTTGAGTAGCAGAGCAACTTATTTCAAGTTAAAATTACCGGTTTGGGAGAATCCCCTTCTGACCTTATCATTGCCTCTGTAAACTCTGATTTGCCTAGTTTGAAGAGTTTCCCAAAAATATTGGGTGGCATCCTCTGGACTTAATGTTTGCCACCATTCTAGATTTTTCCATTTTCTGAAGTGTTCTTCTATGTTTTCTTCTATCCACATGTATTTGACCTTTGTTTTATGCATGGACCTGAGCTTCTTCCTTAGCATTGGGGTGTTGAACTCTTTCGTCAGGGGGATTTGTTGGTTCCATGAGTCTAGGAAAAAAAATGTTGATTCACCATTGTGAATTTCCCAAAGGCTGTATTGTTGTATGATGCCACAATTTGCTTGAGCTGAGTTCCAAATGTGTGACCCTTTGTGATTTTAGGAGAATCTGATAAGGTTTTGTTTGTCCCAATTTGGAGCATACTTAACATGCCATAGGATTACCCATGGTTCCGAGGAATGTGTAATCCATTTCCACCATATTTTGGAATTGAATATTTGATTACTAGTTGCAAGATCTCTGAGCCCTAAGCCTCCAACATAATTGGGCATGCAGACAGATTTTCAATCCACAAGAGACCATTTTTTATGGCTATCTGTGCCTCCTTAGAGGAAGGTGTGTTGAATGGCCCAAAATTTTTTGATGACAGATTTAGGGGTTGCAAGTACAGAGAATAAATACATGGGAGAATCTTGTACGACCGCTTTGACCAGAATGAGGCAACTGGGGAAGTTGAGGGATCTGAAGTTCCAACAACTTAATTTTTGTTTCATTTTGTCGAGAAGGTCTTTTCGGGATATTTTTTTGACAATGGATTCAGCGAGAGGGGAACCTAGATACATGGTAGGTAGGGATCCTTCAGGGTAATCAAGAATATGAAGGATGTTGCGTTTGGTGATTTTGTAGGTATTGAAGAAAAATATTTGGTATTTTTCTTTGTTGATATCCAGTCCACTAGCTTTAAAAAAAAATTGAGACTATTTTTGTAAGCGTTGGCTTCCTACATCGAAGAGCATCCCATAAGCAGGGTATCATCTACAAATTGGTGACGGGTTTGAGGAGTCATGCGGGGGTGTGGGGTGAGACCTTTGAGTTCACAGGTTTGGTTTTTGGATTTGAGGAGGTGCCCTAGACCTTCGGCCATTAGAATAAAAGGGAAGGGAGATAGTGGATCTCCTTGTCTTATGCCTTTGGTAGGATGAAAGGTTTTTCATAGGTTGCCATTAATTAGAATGGAATAGAATGCGGCCGAGATTAAATTGAGGATCCATTTGACTGAATGATTACAAAAACCAAACGCTAACAACATATTCTTTAGAAAAACCCAGTTAAGTTTGTCAAAATCTTTTGAGAGGTCTAGTTTGATTAACATTCTAGGTTTTTTGGTAGTTCTGAAGGAGTGAATGATTTCATGGGAGAGGAGTATTCCATGAATGATTTGTATTCCTTCTACATAGCCTGATTGTTTTGGAGAAATTAGGGAAGGTAGAATAGGTTTGAGTATGTTGAAAATGGGTTTGGTAATAATTTTGAAAATCACATTGCAAAGAGTGACAGGTCTGAATTTACCTGGAGAGTTGGCTCCATTTTCTTTAGGGATTAGGGAGAGAAAGGTTGATTTAACGACGTTCAGAACTTTCCCCACCTTCCTGGAATCTTATATAGTAGATCCAATGTTCTTGTCAACAGTTGTAACACCCCATTTTTTACCCCAACATGTAATCTAAATATGTATATAATGATGAAATGGATAGAAGCTAGACATAAATTATCTAGTATGATAAGGGTGATGTAATTATGTACATTTTATGTCTAATATAAAAACCATGACTATTGTGGACAAAGAAGGATGAAGAAGAGATGTGGGGCTATGATTCCACAAGAGGGGAAAGTGATAAGGGAGTTTAAGGAGGAGATCACCCTAGTGACTTATAAGATTAAGTCATGATCCTTAGTATTCCTTTTACCCCAAGTTTTATAAATACCTCTTTATTAAAGTACATCAACTGTAACTTTGTGTTAATTACCTAAGCTTGGGATTAGAAGAGGAAAAGCGAACTTCCCATGTATACCACCTGGCTAGTTATCAACATGCATACACACTATTGAGAACTAGTTCATTCAAGAATTCTATAAATCATTAATCCCATCATTTTGTACCATATCTTGGAGCTATACTAGAGGAAAATCAAAATTACATATCTATAAATTCAATTTACCTTGGGATATTGGTGTTGGGGAAAAACAAGTTTCCTTGTGAGAGAACATGTCCTGCTGCTGATTTCCCTAGAGTCATGACACATAGAGTCCTTTTTCAACATGTGTTGGAACCATGGAAGGGAATTAGGAATAAACTAAGGGAGTGTTAACTCAGATAAGGGTACCCCATTCCTTGGGTTCTGTATGATGATGGGGGAGGATGTGTTGATTTAATTGTAACTTCAGAATGTATTCACTTGTATATTTTATGTATTGTACCCTGATGTTTATTCTGGGTAGTATATGTAATGTAATTGAGTCATGTCATACCTCGATGTTCCTATCGGGAGATTCAATAATGTAAACAAGTCATTTAAAGTCATTGTGGGTAACCCTCCTTATTGATCAAGGGTTAAAGTCCTCTCATTTGTGGGGCCCTAGGGTTATTAGAATCTCCTAGAGAAGCCGACCCTAGTGAGTTATTGTCAAGTCGGGAATTAGTATAAATAGAGAGTGAGCCTATCTATTTATCACACATTCACTCACACTCAGTTGTAGCGCATAACTGAGAGAGAAGAAGTTGCTGGGACAAGAGAGAGGGAGACTACTGCTGTCGAGAGATCATCTTACTGTTTTGGGGTTTTACTTTTACTACTGATTCTATCTCTGAGGAAGTTGCAGGGTTTTCTCCTTTATGGTTTCCTTGAGGAAAATATTTGTGTCCATTGTCTTTTATGTTTGATTGCTGTGCTTGTTATTCTCTCAATTAAACATCCTAAGATAACGCTAGCTTGAATGATAAAAATCTAACATGGTATCAGAGCTAACCTGAGAAGAAGACACTGTGCAGCTGCAGAAAGTAGGGCTTCCTACTTTTTGGATCTCTCTCCACAGATTTTCAGCAAAAGAAGGTTGGGTTGACTCTCCTCTCTAGGGCACATCTTTCTGTCGAAGCAGAATCTGATTCTGAGCATTTTCAGTTTTTGACCCGACACTTCTACCGAAAATTAGGGCTTTCCAGAGAAGTGGAATTTCTGAGTGAGCTCAGGCCTGGATTGATCTCCTCATCAAAATCAAAGTTTAGAGTTCAATATCAAAGTTTTTGGTTGGGTAGAACTCCGGGAAAGTCAAACCCTAATCTGGTCCTAAACCAGCAATGCAGAAATTCAGCTCGAGATCCAGTTTTGACATCTTGACCTGGTAAGATCTAAATCTTTTGTATTTCCATTTGAGGTTCTTTGTTAAGATGTCTCATCATACCAAGCTTGATGAAAAGCTTGAGGGAGCTGATAACTTTTGAGCTTGGAAGTATAGGATCTCCTTGGTCCTGGAAGAAAATGAGTTGGAATCTTACATCACTGAAGAGGTTCCAGTTTCATAGGGAGATGAGGCTAAGGCCTTACACAAGAAGAAATTGGTCATGGCTAAAAGGATTATTGCTGATTCAATCAAGGATCACTTCATACCAAAGGTGTCCTCCCTAAAGACACCTAAAGCTATGTTTGATTCCCTGACCAAACAGTTTGAAGGGAAGAACATAAACCAGAAGATGACTTTGAGGAACCAACTGAAGAATGTAAAGATCCAGAATGAGGAGACCATACAGTCATACTTTGCAAGGGTCTCCCAGATCAAAGAACAACTTGAAGCAATGGATAAAGAAGTGGAGAATGCAAAAATTGTGATGACCACCTTGAATGGTCTCCCTAGGTCATGGGATTCTTTCATCCAAGGAATCAATGCTAGAAAGAAGCTAATCAAGTTCAGTAGACTATGGGAAGAATGCTCACAAGAATAAGCTCGAATAGTAGCTCAAGAAGAAAAGACGGGAAATTAAGATCAAGCTCTCACAATACACTCCAAGAAAAGCAGAAGGGACAATCATCATCAACAAGGTAAGCATTCTCACCAGAAAGATAATAATGTAAGAACAAAAAAGGTTATATCCAAACTCAGATGCTATACATGTGATGAAAGAGGACACTTTGCTAGAAATTATCCCATGAATAAGAGTGGTTCTAAGAAGAAGAAGAATTCCAAAAGAAGACATCATGCTCACACTGCTCAGGATGATGATCCTCCCAGAAAAAAATTCAAACAAGAAAGTGAAGACTCTTCAAGTGATGATGAATATGTTCTGATCTCTACTCTCATGGGAACTATCACACATGGAAGCAAAGATTGGCTTATTGACAGTGGGGATTCAAAGCACATGATAGGATTCAAGGAATCTTTTGAGAAACTATCCGAACATAATTCACCCCATAAGGTGAAACTTGGGGATGACTACCAATATCCCATAAAAGGTAGTGGTGAATCCTCCTACAAGCTAGAATCTGGAAAGTCTATGAAAATGAAGGATGTCTTGTTTGTACCAGGACTAAAGAAGAATCTTCTGTCCATATCGGCATTGGATGCAAAAGGCACGAGGGTTACATTTGTAGATGGTCAAGTCCTCATGTGGCCAAAAGGAAAGACTATTGACGATGCAATAGTAATTGGAGAACAAGAGGGAGGATTATACAAATTGAAGGGACAACCAGAACAAGCTTGGGTTCATGACTCAGTAAAGCCAAATGAAGTTTGGCATAGAAGGCTTGCACATGTACACTACAGAGCACTACCACTTCCAAGCAAATTTGTTGAAGGACTTATAGAAATGCAGACAACACATGAAGGAGTTTGCAAAGGATGTGCGAAAGGAAAGAACACAAAGAAGACATTTCCAAGTAGCGAAAGCAAAGCAAAAGGAATCTTGGAAATCATTCACTCTGATGTATGTGGTCCAATGTCATCGAGCTCATTAAGCGGGTATGTATACTATGTTTCTTTCATTGATTATTTTTCTAGGAAGACATGGATATACTTCATGAAAAACAAGGATGAAGTATGCAACAAGTTCAAAGAGTTCAAATATTTGATCGAGAATCATATAGAAAAGAAAATCAAGACCTTTCGATCAGACAATGGTGGAGAATTCACTTCAAATGAATTCAAAGAATTATGCAGAGATTCAAAAATTAAGTGGGAGTTAACCACTCCATATAATCCACAACAAAATGGGGTTGTAGAAAGAAAGAATAGAACGATTGTGGAAGCTGCAAGGGCAATGCTTCATGATAAAGATCTTCCTATGCATCTATGGGCAGAAGCTGCTAGAACAGTTGTGTATGTAAAAAACCGTACTCCGCCTAAAGTACTCGAGAACAAAACACCTAAAGAAGTCTTCTCCAGCAAGAAACCAGAAGTCATCCATCTCAGAATATTCGGCTGTCCAATGTACATACATATCCCGAAAGAAAAGAGGACAAAGTTAGATCCTTCAAGAAAGAAGGGTATATTTGTGGGATACTCTGAAAGTTTGAAGGCTTACAGAATATTATTCCCAGGATTCAAGAAGATCGACATCAGCAGGGACGTAACATTTAATGAAGACTCATCTTACAACAAATCCAGAAAGAGACCTACTAAAGAACCTGAAGAAACAGAAGTACCCAAAATTCATGACACAACCATGAACGAAGAAATTCAAGAAGAAGATTGAGAATCAGAAGAACCTCAAGAACATGTAGATCCACCTCAGGAGAAGAATCCTCACAAGAGGAAACCTACTTGGGTATGAGAAGCTATACAAGGTGCAGAAAGATATGGGGCTCCAGAAGAAAATCACAGAGAAAGGAAAAGAACCAGGTCCTGCTCTGGTTATGTAGCCTTATTATGTGACTTCATCGATAAAGAACCTTCCAACTATGAAGAAGCGACATAAAGGAAAGAATGGAAGGATGCTATGATCGAAGAGTATCGATCGATCATGAAAAATGATGTCTGGGATGTTATCCCTAGGCCAAAGGGGAAGTCTATTGTAACTTCCAAATAGATCTACAAGATCAAGCATGCTGCAGATGGTAGCATAGAAAAATATAAAGCAAGATTTGTGGCTCGTGGCTTCTCCTAGAAAGAAGGAATATATTATGAAGAAACTTTTGCACCTGTAGCCATATACACTTCCATTAGATCAGAACTTGCTCTAGTTGCAATGATGAAATGGAAAATACACCAGATGGATGTTAAGACTGCTTTCTTGAATGGTGTAGTGGAAGAAGAAGTCTATGTGGAGCAACCACTCAGTTTTGAGACACATGATAGGGAGTCTCATGTGTGTAAGTTGAAGAAAGCCCTGTACGGTTTGAAACAGGCACCCAGGACATGGTACGGTAGAATTGATGGCTTTCTATCTAGTTTGGGCTTTACCAAAAGTAAAGCAGATTCCAACCTTTACTACAAGGTTGAAGAAAGGAACCCAGTGATACTCCTACTGTATGTAGATGACCTGTTTGTAACAGGTGGAGATGGGTTGATTACTGATACAAAGAGGAAGCTTGTTGCCGAGTTCGAAATGAAGGACTTGGGTATGATGCACTATTTTCTAGGCATGGAGGTGTGGTAGAATGAGGGTGGAATATCCCTCAGACAAGGGAAGTATGCAATAGAGATCCTGAAGAGATTCAGAATGATGGATTGCAAGGCCATGGCCACACCTATGGCATCGAACCTGAAGCTATTGAGTGATGCTTCATTTGAGCCGATTGATGCCATGATGTATCGTCAGATGATTGGGTTCTTAATGTACCTGACGAATACAAGACCCAATATTTTCTTTGCTATGAACATATTGAGCCAGTTCCTAACAGATCCGAGACATGTTCACTTGATTGCTGCAAAGCATATTCTGAGGTACCTAAGGGGTACAGTTGATTATGGGCTCAAGTATGAGGTGAATCAGATGATTAACCTGGAAGGTTATGTTGATTCAGATTGGGTAGGAACTGCCATCGATAGGAAGAGCACTTCTGGGTGCTAATTCAGTATGGGATCAGGTGTGATCTCTTGGTTTAGCAGGAAATAGTCTTGCGTGGCATTGAGCACAGCTGAAGCAGAGTATGTTACAGATTGTTGAGCTAGTTGTGAGGCAGTATGGCTGATGAAGCTACTATCTGATTTATTTGATATCTAGTTGGATGCTACTTTTATATATTGCGACAACCTAAGTTGTGTGAATTTGCCAGAGAACCCGGTGTTCCAAGACAAGTCTAAGCATATCGAGATCAAATATCACTATATTAGGGATATGGTGCAGAGAGGAGCAATGAATCTCTAGTATGTTGCGACAGATGAACATATAGCTGATGTGTTGACTAAGCCATTAGCCATAATGAAGTTTGAGTACTGCAGGGAGACGCTAGGTGTTCTCCAGATTGAGGTTCCCTCCAAGGGGAAGTGATGAGTCGGTGAGCCATTCATACATGGTGAGAGGATTGGTTCCTTCCATGGTCAGATGTAAGGGCTGATCCATTCTGTCATGGTGAGAGGATTGGTTCCTTCCATGGTTAGATGTGAGTGCTGAGCCATTCAGACGGGACTGTGAGATGTGTTCTCACATGATCAGATATAAGCGCTGAATGCCATTCTCTGGGAGAATGGAGGAACCTAGTCAGTTACCAAGAATACTTAGCCTAGAGCTGAGGGCCATTCTGATATGACTGTGGGATGTGTTCCGACATGATCAGATATAAGTGCATATCCATTTTGATGTGACTATGGGATGTGTTCCCACATGATTAGATGTAAGTGTAGAGCCCTTCTGACATGTATGCTAGATTGGTTCCTCGCATGGGCAGATGTAAGTACAGAGCCCTTTCGACATGTAGGTTAGATTGGTTCCTCGCATGGTCGAATGTAAGTGAAAATCCCTTTCGACATGTATGTTGTATTGGTTCCTCGCATGGTTGAATGTAAGTGCAGAGCCCTTTCGACATGTATGTTGGATTGGTTCCTCGCATGGTCGAATGTAAGTGCAGAGCCTTCCTGACATGAATGCTGGATTGGTTCCTCTCATGGTTAGATGTGAGTGTTGGGACTTTCTGACATACATGACTGAATTGGTTCCTCTCATGGTCAGATGTGAGTGCTGGGCGTGCCTTTTTGACATGTATGTTGGATGTGTTCCTCGCATGGTCAGATGTAAGTGCTGGGCTGGCCATTCTAACTTGGGGTCAGATATAAGTGCTGAAGAATACCTACATGGAGGCTAGGCCTACAACCAACATGAAAAAGGGCTAGCTCTGTAGAAATTCCTATGATGAGAAGAATCAAGAGATAACACTTGTGATGATGATCCAACAGAGATGTTCCAGATCTAGAGATGATCCAGATCCAGTGATGATCCAGATCGAGTGATGATCCAGATCCAGTAATGAAGATGACTTGAAGATGAAGATGAATTGAAGGTGAAGATGACAAGAACTTGATGACGATTCAGATGATACAGAGAAGAAGACTTGTGCTAATAAATTATGTTGAGAGAATACCTTCCTAGTTAAGAGGGAGTGTTGATGTAATTGTAACTTCGGAATGTATTCACTTGTATATTTTATGTATTGTACCCCGATGTTTATTCCGGGAAGTATCTATAATGTAATTGAGTCATGTCATACCCCGATGTTCCTATCGGGAGATTCAATAATGTAAACAAGTCATGTAAAGTCATTGTGGGTAGCCCTCCTTATTGATTAAGGGTTAAAGTCCTCGCAGTTGTGGGGCCCTAGGGTTATTAGACTCTCCTAGAGAAGTCGGCCCTAGTGAGTTATTGTCAAGTCAGGAATTAGTATAAATAGAGAGTGAGCCTCTCTATTTATCACACATTCACCCACACTCAGTTCTAGCTCATAACTGAGAGAGAAGAAGTTGCTGGGACAAGAGAGAGAGAGACTATTGAGTAAGTTGCGGGGTTTTCTCCTTTATGGTTTCCCCGAGGAAAATATTTGTGTCCATTGTCTCTTATGTTTGATTGCTGTTCTTGTTATTCTCTCAGTTAAAGATCCTAAGATAATGCTAGCTTGAATGATAAAAATCTAACAGGATGATTCCTTGGGTTGTGCACGTCGATGGAGGAGGAGTGATAGAGGATTGGGAAAATTGCGGAGGGGGTTTGGGACCTATGAGTTTGTTACAGTATTGAGCTAAGTTTTCATTCTTATGGATTAATAGCCCCGGCTCAAGGGTTTGCTTTTATAGAGAGAACTGGTATAATATAATGCCTATGATTGGGAAGAACTTCCTTAATCTATAGGCAGTTGGAGTATATTTTAAGATAAGTTTCTATATGTGTATTAAATGGCATGTATATATCTCTTGTATGCCTAATGCTTAATTTACTGTTATGTGAATATCTAATTACATGGATTTACTAACATTGGATGAATGCATTCATGTTAAAATGTGCGTGTATGTTTTAGTATATGCACATTTTTAGTTTTGGCAACCATAGATTTAATTTCCGTTGTAAATTTGACAATGAAAATCATGAAAAATAAAATTGGGTGTCAGTGGTGAACTGTGTAAGTTAATTGTGTACCCTGTGGCCCCAAAGGAATAGTGAGGTCACTAGGTATGTGAAAATTGGTGTCAGAGCTCGATGTTGCAACATTGGGATTGCATGAGCCATATTTGACTTCTATGTGCATAATTATAGGTTTCACTTGAAATGTTTGATGAAATGTACCAGAGAGAGAATTTGGAGGAAATGGTTTTGAATCCTCCATTGCTTAAGTCAGGGAATTAATCAACAAATATATACTGATTGATTTCTGGATTGTGTTGCATGTAGAGAGCAACCGCAATAAAATATTAATGTTTTAGTTGGTTTTGTGAAAATTGGGTAAAATTTGTAGTTTACAAACAAAATATTTAACGAAATACTCCTATGAAATTCATGGTGTCAAGCACCAAGGTTTATTCTCAGAATTAACATGGGATTTGCATCAATTTGATGGTAAGAATTCATATTGGAAGAAATTAGGTCTAATATTTTTTTAGGAAATTCGAACCAGTGCTAAGGCTTACCCATTCTATCAGTTGATATAAATTTTTTCTAGCTTTGGGAAGGCCAGACATGAAAATTCATGTAGAAATTTGTTGAAAGAAGTATGCCAAATGTAACTCTATTTTAGCCTTGTGTTTATTGAAATAAAAATTTAAGTGTCTTTGAAAATTTTGAAAATTTTGAAAATTTTAGGAAATTTTGATGTGGGATCCACTAGTGCCACCTAGATGGAGGGATGACATGGAGGTGCCACGTGGACAAGGGAGTGCCCCATGGACCAACAACATGGAATTTGTTAGGGAATATTATATGCTATGGATGGTTTATATTAAATCGTGCATATGTGATCCTTATATTGTGATTGTTTGTGTTAAAGGAGAGGATTGTACCTTGCACAAGGGGTGATTGCATGAACTATTGTGATTAAATATTTCACCTTTGATTGTTAGATCATGTTTATTCATGCAAAAGGAGATGATCGTGCCTTATAGAAGGGGGTGATCATGCAAATGAATAAGATTAAATCATGCATCTATGATCATTAGGTCGTGATTATTTGTGGAAAAGGAGATGATCTCACCTTATACAAAGGGTTAATCACATGAATGGATGATATTTAATTGTGCATATTTGGTCATTAGTTTGTGCCCATTCGCGCTAGAAAAGGTAATTGTACCTTATATTGAGGGGTATCTTTGCTAATGGTCCATATTTAATCATGCATAATTGGATCGATGACTCATATTCCATCATTGAAAAAGGGTAGAATAGTGTCATCAATGGAACTAGATGGATACAAAAAAAGAAATCTAGCAGTTTCGACGTTTGGTTTCTGGGTACTGGAAATGGGAAAATGTTGTCGATCTTATACTCCAGATTGAAATATGTATATATATATATATACACACATATACATATATATACATATACATATATACATACATATATATCCATATACATACATATACATATACATACATATACATATACATACATATACATATACATACATATATATACATACATATATATACATACATATA
>LPNX010467775.1:455047-470205 GCA_001517045.1 Pseudotsuga menziesii | reverse complement strand
ATATATCTATATGTATGTATGTATACCTATACGTATATACATATATAGGTATACGTATAGGTATACATATACATACATATATACATACAAACATATATATATATATATGTTCAAGGGGTATTTCCCCCTTTGTAATTTCCTTGCATCGATGTATGGCGGGTCTAGGGAAACACCCTTGATATCTATCTATCTATCTATCTATCTATCTATCTATCTATCTATCTATCTATATCTATATATATATATATATATATATATATATATATATATACCTGTCATCTCCCTGAGACATCAAAGACTTCGATAATTTTATTTATGGTGATAATTTTTTTGAAGAGAACGGAAATGTGGCAATGTGTTATCAATGCAAGAATAAGTTTGTTATAGAAACCGAGTCTGTAGAAAATGAAAAGGTAAACATTTGGCAATTCCATAATTTTATAAAATATTAATGAAGAATATCAGTGTCCAGTTACTCAAAATCATATGGGATATCAATGCCTGATACACAAAAATTTCGATTTCTTTACAAATTTTCTTCTACATGTCTCAGAAGTTGGTTCTTCAAAATAAGTGGAACTATAGGAACAATGTAAAATTGGGAAAAATTGTGATTTTTTAGGAATGTAACTTTCAACTATGATATCGAAAATGAAGGGGGGAATAGTCACTAGAAATAGGATCAATAGGATAATAAGAACAATGAATTTTATTATGAATGAGTGCTTTTATCTTTCCAAAAAAATGATAGAAAAGGGGCATGTAACTTAATTTGACAAAAATGGTCAAAAGGATATTTTCCAAAATTTTTTTGTATGCATGATTTTATTTATTTATTTTATTTATGAAATTCTAGAAAAGGTTTATCTAACTCATTTAATGATTTGAACACATTTTAGATACAAGTCTACTTTTTTTATAAGCTAGATCATATTTTAGAGTAGTATTGAAGAACCAAAAAATGGAAGATAGTCACAATCCCACATAGAGATGAAGAAGAGGTCAGAGGTATACATATCAGTGTGGGAAATTAAGTGATAGAGTCTAATGTGCACAAAAGAAACAATGATACAATTTTGATGGCTGAGACGATGAAGAGTTTGAAGATGGAGGTGGATATTTGTAGAGAAAATAATAAAAGAACGATGAAATCTCAGGAGCAACAAAACCAACTGAACACTCAAATCATACAAATTGTAAACCTTTTACAAAGACAAATTCATGTTGGATATGTTTGATGCCATGAGAAAGAATAGAGGGGAAGTTAAAGGAATATATCCCAGGAAAAATATAGACACTCTAAGAGTTCTACCGAGGTCATAGGCATCATTATTCACCACCTCATGTTGCTAAGAGGTCATATACAATTGAGGATTTTAATAGCAACCCAAAAATTCCTTCAATTAGGAATCATAAAAGAAGACACATGGAAGAATTTCTACAAGGGGAGATGCAGAAGATCAATCCCCCTACTTTTTATGGTGAAAAAAAGAATGGAAGAGGTGTTGAATCCTGGTTATTGGGGATGGGGATATATCTTTAAATGCATAATTATTCTTCGAATATGGAGGCCATAAATTCTAATTATAACCTACAAGGGAAGGCTTCCATGTGGTGGCATGAATTAGTTGAAGTGAAGCATATCATTGAAAAGAGAGTTTCCTGGAAGTAGTTCAAAAGTAATTTCAATAGAAGTACCTTTCTGAACATTACTATAAGAGGAAAATGGAGGAGTTATTTGAGCTTAAGTTGGGATCCATGGGCATGGAGGAATATGAGTAGAAATTTTGGGAGTTGTTGAGGTATGTTGGGTTCATTAAGGAAGAAAAGGTAAACTTTGAGGGGTTCTTGAGTGGATTGCCTTCATTTTACAAAAAAAAAATTCAGTTTGATGAACCCAAGATTCTTGAAAAGGCAATAAAAAAGGCCGAGCACCTGTATGATCAGGAAAGAAAGGGAATATGTTTAGAAGTGTCAGCGAGATAAGCAGGAGAAAATAAATAAATGATTCAAACCTCCATTTGTAAGGAATCAACAAAATTCATTTCAGCAAAGTAATCCAACTTGAAATGGATCAAGGATGGTAGAGTCTCAAGGAAAATGGACTAATCAACAAATCAAATGTTGGGGATGTGAAGGTAATAATTTGTATAAGGAGTGCCTTCAAAGGAGAGTTAGAATGATGAAAGTGTACAACATAGATGAATCCTGTACAGTGGCAGACGTGGCCAAAAATATCCTAAAACTTTCTACATCATTGGAAAATCAACAAGAAAATTTCTAGTCTAACATGATTGAGGTTGAAGGTAGATTGCCATTAAACTATTTCCATTCTAATTGATTTCAGAGAAACTAAGAGTTATATTTCTCTTGATTTGGTTGAAAGATTTAATTTGAATAGAATAAAGCATGGAAAATCTTGGATGGTTTAGTTGGATACTAGATCAAAGATTAAAATCAATGAGTTGGTAAAAGTTTGTCCATTAGAAATGAATAGACTTAATACTGATGAAGATATGGACATAACAACATTGGGTTCATATGATTTCCTTATAGGGATGGACAAGTTAGATGATCACTATGTGGTATTGGATTGTCATAATAAGTCCTTTACATTATTGGATGAAGAAGGACACCAAAAGACAATTAAAGACATTCCAAGGTCTATAACAATAAGAGAAATTTAATCTTTACATATGAAGAGATGATTTAGGAAGGGGTGATAGTTATATGAAACTCATATGGAAGAGCAAAAAAAGATTAAAGTTATGATATTAGAGAAATTTCCAGTATTACAAGAATTTGCATATGTGTTTGAAGGAATACTTAGGTTACCACCAAAATAAATAATGACTTCTCTATTGATTTAAATAGTGGAGATGGCCTAATTTCTAAAGTTCCATATAGAATAAGTACAAATGAATTAAAAGAGTTACAAATATAGTTTGAAGAATTATTGAATAAGGGGTATATACACCCAAGTGTGACTACAAAGGGAATGCTAATTTTTTTGTGAAGAAAAAGGATGGTACTTCAATGTTATGCATTGAATTCAAGCAATTGAACAAGGCCATTATGAGGAATAAATATCCTCTTCCAAAATTGATGATTTGTTTGGACAACTGAGAGGACCAAGGATTTTCAATAGACTTGATATCATATTACCATCAAGTAAGGATAAAAGAAGATGACATCAACAAGATATCCTTCAAAACCATATATGGTCCTAATGAGTTTGTAGTAGTATCATTTGGGTTAACAAATGCACCAACTACCTTTATGTATTTGATGAATGGTATATTCATGCACAATTTGGATAAGTTTGTCATTGTATTCCTGGATGACTTTTGTATCCATTCCAAATCAGAGAGGGAACATAAACTCCATTTGAGATGGTTGTACAAGTGCTAAGAGAACACAACTTTATTCACCTAAGTAAATGTTCTTTCTATGAGAAGCATGTTTAGTACTTGTGACATATCATCTCTAAAGAAGGAATAAGAGAAGGTCTGAGTGAAAAATTAAATTCATTATGGGATGGAATACACCGAGGAATGTATCAGAGGTAAGGTAATTTAAGAGATTGGTTGGATATTACAAGAGATTCATAGAAGGGTTATCAAAAGTGGCGCATTCAATTACATCCTTGTTGAAGAAAGGAGCAAAATTTGAATGGACACCCAAGTGTGAAGAAAGTTTACAACAAGTGAAGATATTGCTCACTAGTACAACAATTCTTAATATTGTTGATCCAAATAGTGATTTTGTAATGTGCAGAGATACTTATCAAGAAGGAATTGGTGGATTCCTTATGCAATATGGAAATGTGATTTGTTATGAGTATAGAAAGATTAAAGAGAGTGAAAATAAATATGTCATTCATGACTTGGAGGTTGTTTCCATTGTGCATGCATTAAAAATGTAGAGACATTATCTCATGGGCATAAAACTAAGAACATGTCACAATGGGCTAAAATATATATTTGGAAAACAAACTTTAAATGCTAGACACTCGAGACGGATGGATTTGTTTTTGTGAGTTTGATTTTGGTATCAAACATAACAAAGGAAAATAAAACAAGGTTGTTGATGCACTCAATACAAGAGTACGTGCAATGCATGCTACAACCATTAGCATGCACAAATCATATTTAAGAGACAAAATTATTGAGGCTGCTATTTCAGATCAACATTATCTTCAAGTAAAATAAGGACTATAAAAGGAAAATGTACAGTATAAATATAAAGAAAATAGGTTGGAAAATGATGGGATTCTTATGAATAATAATATAATTTGGAAAATGATGGGATTCTTATGAATAATAATATAATTTATGTTCCTAATTCTGTTGAATTGAGGAAGCTAGTAACAAATGAGATACACAAGGTTCCATATGCAAGACATCCTAGATATAAAAAAACTATTACAAATCAGTACTTTTGGCCAAGACTGAAGAAGGACATTGTTGAATATTTATCAAGGTGAATGGAATATCAGAGAGTAAAGGTTGAGAATGGACATCCAACATGATTTCTTCAACCATTGCCAATACCAGAGTGGAAATAGGATGTGGTGACAGCATCACCAAATTGCCTAAGATTACAAGACAACATGATTCAAATAATGGTAGTGGTGGAAAAGTTGACAAAGGATGCTCACTTCATTCCAATCAAGTCAACTCTTAAGGTAGCTAACATAGTAGAAATTTATATGAAACAAAATGAAAGATTACATGGAATACCCAATTCTTTTAGACATAGATACAAAGTTTACTTCAAATTTTTGGAAAGGGTTATTTAAAGGATTTAGAAAAAATATGAATATGAGTATAACATATCACCCACAGACATATGGGAAGAGTGAGGTAGAGTTAATCAAGTTATTGAAGATATGCTCAGAATGTATGTGATGAATCAAATATCAAGGTGGGGATATTACTTTCATTTGGTGTAGTTTTCTTATAATAATGGATATCATGCATATTTAAAGAAGAGTCCATTTGAAGGCTTGCATGGAAGAAAATGCAATACTCCAATTAGTTGGGATAATCTAGTAGACATAGTGGTAATTGGCCCAAAATTGCTTAAGAAATGGAAGAGCATATGGTTAAGATCAGGCATAGCTTGAAAACAACATAGGACATGCATAAAATCTATGCGAACAAGGAAAGAGTAGAAAGAGAGTTTAGATTTGGTGAACATATGTATCTAAAAGTTAGGACAAAGAAGATTTACCTAAAGCTTGGGATATGTCCTAAGATAACACCTAAATATCGTGGTCCATTTGAAATATTAGCTATGATAGGGACTATTGCATATGAAATTGCATTTCCTGTTTGCATAAAAGTGCATAATATGTTTCATGTGTCATTATTGAAAAAGAATGTGTCCAATCCTAACACTAGTACAAAATGAGATATATGTGACTAGGTGACTAAAATGTTAGACACCACAATTTTTTCAACGAATAAACGACTAAAAATGAGCAATTTTAAGTGAGACAACTAAAAACGACTAAGATAAATGACTAATTTAGTCACGAGAGAAAATATAAGACTAAATAACAAATGACTAAAATAAAAATTACTAACATAAATGACTAATTTAGTCACAGGAATACACATATGACTAGCTAACAATTACTAAGAATATGAATTAGTCGTTTATGTTAGTCATTTCTAGTTGTGGCACCCCCACAAAAAAGATGCAAAAAAAAGTGCATGTAAACAAGATGCAGTGGCTCATAGGGAAAGAGAAAGACTCATATATCATGCCAAAAAATAAAGGCTTGCACATACGTAAGAGACAATTGTTGAAGATGTAAATAGAGATTTACATCCTAATGTTTATGAAATGGATATTGAAAATAGAGTGCAAGAAGAGGAAATCGAACTTGAAGAGAGAATGTTTGAAGATGTTAATAGAGATTTACATCCTAATGCTGATGAAGTGAATATTGAAAATCAAGTTCAAGAACAAGAAATCAAACCTGGCATGTATATATCATACACTTTACAATCAATTTTCTATAATCAATTGTAATTTTCAAAATGTTTCATAACAAACAGAGAGAATCATCTCATAATGTAGATCAAGTTGTTGAAGACATTGTTGAAACACATAATGAGACTGAAATCAAATTGAGCTCAGGTATGTACATATGTGAGCGTGTGTGTGTGCCTATTGTCAGTATATTTAATTTAATTCATGATTGAATTTTATTTTCTTAATGACAATTAATAAATGTGAAATCTATATTTTATCTTATGTTTCTAATTTAGTATATTCGATATCTAAATTAAATTTAACTAAAATATACATGTGCTTTCACCATTGATGATGAAATGATGGAAAACATTGATCACGACAAATATGGGAATAAAATAGCCGAACACATTGCATGATATTGTGCTATGTGATTTTATGATAAAGTTCTCAAAAAAGAATTAGTAGCAGCACAAGCTCAAATTTTGAGATGTTTGTTAGTGTCAAAGAAGTTAAAAGACGGTACATCATTATTGGGTATTCAAAAGGCAACAAAAGATTAGAAGGTGAAATACAATGTGATAGAAAATATAAGTGATACAATATTTTTTTTCAAAAATCCCAAAATAAGATGCCAAGATGCACTTAGAGCAATTCAAACAACAATTATTTCAGCTAGTACTAGACATAAACATTTGACGACATAGATGGAAAAAAAAATAGGAACATCAAGAAAGACATTGTACAAACACAACAAATTCTTATTGCAAATAGATGAAAATGATGAACTTTTTGTTGTACAATTATTTGTAGACAACCTTACAAGTTAGAATGGGAGAAGATACTTAAGATAATGTACATAAGTATTGGTTGACACATTCTTGAGTTTCACTAAATTCAAGGGATGTGATATGATGAAGAGTATCACGAAATGAATACAAAACCCATGTAAAATATATATTGGAAATGAAACAAGTACAACTATTTAATAAATTCAAGGAGGATTATCGTGGAATTAGTATGTCAATCACTACATTTGTGCAACAAAAACCATGGTATGTTAGACCTATTACTGTTCGTGACACATGTTGTTACCGTTATCATGTGGAACTTGAATTATATTATGACACTCTTCTTGATTTTGGTAAAACGTTATGGTCAAATTCACCAACTCCTCCCACAATACACAAATTCATATATGAAATTCTATGTGAGAGAGATCACGATGAACTATTTTACCATAAGAAATGTGTCAATGGAAAATAATATGATCATTACGGAATTCTAGTTTATTCCACTATAAATATCCTATTGATAATGATCAGTTGCTGTTAAATGTAACCCTTGGATGGAGGAGATATGAATATATCAATTATGCTACAAGTTCTATTGATGCGCTTTCCAGATGAATTGATTTGCGAGAAGATAAAATCCACGTGACAGATTTTTTGAAGAAATTTATAATAACACCAAGAATTTACATAGAGGATGATGAAAAGACTTTCAATTCAAACAATCTTGTGAATTTTTTGCACCTGGAACAATTTTGTCTATGGTTGATTTTGCACAAAACTACACACTTGCTGCACAAAAGGATATACAAAGTGAATACTATAATTCCGACCAAGTTTCAATATTTGTCCATGTTCTATGTAGAAATTCTCAGCACAATGTTGATGGAATTGAAAGAATGAGTGACAATTGAGAGTTGGTCTAAGAATATAATTTTTATGTCAGTGATGATCGTACACATGATGCACATTTTATACAACACTGTATTGAAAATGTTTTATATGAATCATTGGAAAGACATGAAGTTAAATTCAATGAGCATTGGATATGGTTAGATGGATGTGCAAAACGATTTAAATATTCACGATAATTCTTTTGGTTATGTCAGTTTTGTAAAGCATTGGATATTAGACATCGCTGGAATTTGAAACTGACCATGGAAAATGAGAACATAATGGTGTAGGAGCATGTGTAAAATGAGCACTTTGAAGATGAAAAATGAACCATTCCTCCGCATGATTTCATTCAGCTGTAGAAGTTGTCAAATGTTTTGAATTACAATTAATCCATGACTATAATCAACAATCAAAATATGTCTGTAGGTATGTACATATATTTTTTTAATTTCTATTAATTCTTAATTTTAAAAAAAAATTATTTGCAAGTCTAACATTAAAATATATACACTAATATTAAAAATTGTTTGCCGTGATCTGTTATATCACAAATTTTTTCGGCTTAATACAATCCAATATATATAGATTAATCCCATATGAGGTTAGAACCATACACGGGACTAGAGATTTGCACTATATTCAAACAAAATCCTTCCAAAACGTGTTTGCATTTGGCAGTAGAAATCAATCATGCTTTTGTTCTATTTTCATTGAAAACGTTGAATCTATAGAAGTCTACGAAAACATAACGAACAACTATGTAAAACATTGGAAACACACAAAGATTAATACAAAGGGAAAAATGTCACTTGCAAGCTTGGAAGAATTAGAATCAAAAGAAATCTTGCAGTATCATATGTTGGCGATAGAATTTTGGATATTGCTAGAGAAGGTAATGTAATAAACTAAAATCACTTGTTCATTTCATATAATGTATGTATAGAATACAAATTATTTGTTAATTGTTCATTGTTGGACCCCCCTATGTACCGACATCGATTCATCTTAAAAGGGGATCTACTAAGCGCTGAGAGGGATAAAATCTCTCGAGGTGCAAATCCTCCTTCAACATTTGCACTTTGGGAATTATTCAAGTATGCAATGCATTGTTTATGGTCTTAATTTATCTAATTTGTGTAGTTATATATATATGTAGTTTTAATGTATATGGTTTTAATTTATCTAATTTGTGTGTGTGTGTGTGTGTAGTTTTATCTAATTTGTCCTTTTTAAATGTTTTAAATTTAATTTGAGCCGACATTTTTTTTTTATAATTTCTTTTAAAGACACGTGTTAGCTTAAGGATGAGCACAGAAGGATTTACATATCTACCCCTATTGGGATGTAAAATGCACCTTCTTGGCGCAACTAAGATTCATTCATCTAGCTCAAAGAGTGAGATTTCATCCACTGCCATAAGGATGAATTTTATATTTCTTTTTAAGTTTGCATTTGTCAATTCTGGTCACTTATTGCATCGAATATAGATGTAAATATAGATAGTACCCTCCTTTCCTCATTGTATATAATCCAAATTATTTGTTGTCCATAATGCGTTTAAAAATATTGACATCAATTTGATTATAGGAGATGTTTTTTCCATGATTGTACCCTTAGACCAAAAAAAAAAGGTGAAATGTTATTTGATGCGATATTGCATTGAAAGAAAGATGAAGTTATTGTAGGACTACGACGACAAAGGATTTACATATGAGAGAGGATCTATCATATTAAAAGGTTATTTTTTCAACAAACCCACCAAAGTGAAAATGATATTTACTTTCAAGATTATGAAACTGATGTCATATAATGTCAATTTAGTCATTTAATACGCGCGTCTCGAATAAAATATTAAAAACAAAGAGATGGAAAATGTCCAAAGTTGATCATGAACGAATAATTGAGGGTGACATTCCATTGATGATGTTTTTAAGCAAGCTTGCAAACTCTTTCCATTTTCTACATTACATGTATATTGGATATATTTTATTTTATTTTCATTATATTTGTATTGAAACAACCAAACATTGTTTAATCTTCCTTGAACTGGCAGGACGAAAGTGTCTGGCTCCCTATTTCGACCTTTGAATAGTTTTGATGTCTAGGTCTCCAAATTGGCCCAAATTCTACCAAATATTCTCAGAGTGTGTATGAATGATATTAAGACTGGAATATTATGTTCATAAATGATTTATAATGTAAAATAGTTTTATATTCTGATCAAAGTAGGAGTCTTTAGTAGCAAATTGGGGTTCCAATCCCCCCCGAGTAAATGTTGAAAATGGCTTCTCAAATGCTCCCAACCCCACTCGAATTTATGAAAAGAGGCAGGGGATGTGTAAGGGAATTTTTTAAGGTCTCATATGCATCATGGTTTATTTTATACATTCTTTTATTACTCTCTCCAAAACAACTCCCAAATCACTATTTCGACCCTTGGGGAAAAGGCACCAAATCTTATCCCAACGCAATTAAAATGAGTAAAATAGATTCCAATGCTTAAGTAATGAACATGAAACTTGTAATAAACACTAATTACAATCCATTCATCATAAATTTATTAGAGAGACATTCTTACATTCTAAATAATCAGCATTACCATGACATATATCAACATAGAGTGGAAATGGTCATTGCTTGCTCATTAAAAGTCAATTTGACACACAACTCTTGGGTATTTCGACTTGAAACTTTCTGAGAATGAATAAAAGAGAATATTGAAATTATTACAATCATAAATATACCAGGATAATCTCTCCCACAAATTACAATAGCTCACCCAAGGCGCAATCCCTCCATGAGCATGAATATGCAATGAAGACTGGAAATGGTTGAGATGAAGTGATGCAATAGAAGAACCCAAGAGATGCCCTATAGCTTACACCTGAAATTAAAACTCCATTAAAGATCCATGAAATACCTGAGTGGCCTCTCCAAACACCAACTTGGATGGGAATCTTTCACCCTTGAAATTAGCTAAGGCAAGAAAACTAGTCATCCACTAGCTCTCACAATTTACAAATGAAAATTTCTCAAATGATCAAAAGCCTTTATCTTGGTTACTTCCTGTATTTTATAAAAATCCTTAGCCTTTTAAGGTTCCCAATGCATCCACAAACTCAATCCAATTTGAATTTGGGTGTGTGCTCATGATTTTCCATGTGTCCTCCCTTTCCTAGCCTTCCACCTTCCCCAAATTCGAGTAGGAGCCCATTGAGGTTCCCAAAATCATATGAGAGCTCTCTTGGGTGCTATATTTCGACCTGACATGTCATATAGATTTCATCCTTCATATATTATTTGTGTCACAGGTTTCATATCATCTTCATCATTGTTGTCATAGAGCTAGGGAATCTAGTCCAAGTGTCTCACTAGCTCCAAAATGACTCTTCCTCTCCTATGTAAGTTACATTTCTTCCCAAATTATACCTATGATGCATATGGCCAAGTGTATTATCCTTATAACTCATCCAAGAACCTTTAGGCTTCCCATGGATTCGAAATTTCAAGAGGAGGATGCCATGTGGCACACAATTTCTAGCTTGTGTGGGCCCCATAGTTTCCATGTGTCTCCATTATCCATTGCCACTTCAATTTTCTCTTGTATTTATTTAATAAGCTACATTATTAAATATTTATCCCATTCTAATGTCTGAACATCATTTATTAACTCCCTTATTAAAATTCCAAATGTATCCATCGAACCTAGGGAATTAGTAGGATTGATAGAATTGTCCTGCTATGCAATTATTTGAATGGGGACATTACAACCTTATACACTTTTTCCTCAAAGACACCTCTCTTTCCATTTGATAAAATGTCTATATGTACACAACACTATCAACTCATTACATATTCAAATTTTACATTTTGATTTAAACATTCCAAATAGTTGACATCCATAAAAAAATTTAAACATTCCAAACAATAAATTTAAACCATAGAAAACATCCTAGCCATTAGTGATTCCATTTCATCACTTTAACATTTCATTTTTCATGTGTGTTTCATATTTATCCATTGATTAAAAACCTCAAATTCATCATCCTTAGGGGCAAACCAATAGACTAAAGTTGCTTTCAAGTTCCACATCTTAGTTTTCTAGGTGATAACTCAAGAATATACTATATCTTGATTGAAAAGACTTTATACATAAGATCAAGCAGTTTGTTGTTGATTGGAAGTGGGATTACTAGAGTTGCACATGGAAATGATATGAAGTGGAAAGAAATACGGATTTAAAGTATGCCATGGTGGGGGCATACTACGTTTAGCAATGAAATATCATTATTTCCACTTATAATGCAATTTCATATTTCCAACTATCATCCTTGTAAGTGCATGATAATGAATACATTAATGATGTCAATTCATTAGTTCAAGAAAATAACTATGATACCACCCCTAGGGGGATTCCAATAGCTTCCTGTAATTTCATATTTCCAATTATTCACCCTCATGAGTTATTGAGAATGAATATATTACCGATGTCCACCCACAAATTCAAGAATATAGCTTTAATACCATTGTTATACTCTTACTTAGATAAAAACTAATAAAACCTATTGAGATCTCTCCTTATGCTAAAACATTATAGGTTGAAACAATTAAGATAAAATTACGCTTTTCCCAATCAGGAAGAGACATATTCAAATCAAGATGTGCAATTAAGTATTTTGAAATATTTGGGCATAGGAAATTAAATACTATGGAAAATCTAAAAGTTGAAATGGAAATATGATTTTTATAATAATATCCAACATTAATTAGGTTTCAATAATAGGCCTAACACTCTATAAGAGAAGCATGAACATTCCACTTGTAGAGGATTTTATTGCTTGTAATGATTTGTAATTATGTGGCCTATGGCCAAGTCAATATACTAGTATGGTTGTTATTAACCTTTTAAAATGTGGAAATTAAATGTTATTTACTATTCTGGCTTATTTAACTTTATTGTTTCCCATTTCTGACAATTATGATTGTGTAATGTCCTTATGAACGTATTATTTATATATTCACATTTTACCGTGCATCTAAACAAGAATTCAAAGCGACAAATTCATGTAGTTGTACACCATAGAATCCATAGAGGTAGATATAATCCTAAACATTTAACTACCTATCTATTTGTATGAAGGCAGTAGTTATAATATAAAGGGATCTTATAGTTGGTCGTGGTTTTTAGGGTTCCTTTCCTTAATAAATATGTAGCTTCTCCGACATGTTATTTACTTCATAGAGGATTTACCTTGAATATCCAAATGGAAAAAACAACATCAAAGTGGAGGTTTGCTTGGATCCAAAGAATCTCATGGAACAATATATTACAAATCAGTCTCAACTAGAGCTCTACTATTCCCATGCAATGACATAAGGCAAACGGAAAATGTATCACCCTTAATGTGCCCTTAATATACTATTGACAAACAAAACTAGGCAAACATTGGCATATAATAGGGATTCTTGTTTCCTTTGGGTTATGGACAAGCAATTTTAGCACTGGATTTCTCTTATTCAGAAGAAAGACTCACCATCCAAATGGTAGGTGATATCCTGATATAGAAACAATAGGAAGGTTGTACTTATTCTACTATGGAGGATTGGATATTAATAAAACTACAAATCCTAGGACAAATTCTCCCTCTTTTCACAAATATTGGATCTCCTTCATGTTCATTCAAAAGTTTCTTTCCTTATTCACTATTACAATGTGGGTAGTTTCCCAAAATCAAACTTTAGTCCTCCAATGAACTGATTGTGTATAATTCTATACTATTGAATCAACCTAATTCAACATGGCTCTTTTACTAGTCTACTCCGTTTCTTGAGCTCTTCCTCTACAAGTGAAATTATCAGTGCCTCCTCTACAATGGAATTCCAAATCAACTTCTTCCCTTATTATAGGGTCCCCTTTGCATGAACCATATCACTCTCCGAGCTATACCCGTTCTTATTCCATCTCTTCAACTTTTGTACCTTTCACAATTAATTGAAAGGATAAAGGACTCAAGAATGGTAATGGGAAACCAATCATCTTCTCGATGAACCTATCCCACTATTCTTATCTATTCTTCTAACTAGTATTTTTGGTGCCTTACAAATTGATCCTATTATTCCTATGTCAAGGAACAACTACAACCCTTTGAATAAACCTCTATCCTTAGGATCCAATATGGATTGATGCAAATTACTTAAAACAAAACATACTTTATGAAAAGGATTAAATACCTCTTTAGAGTTATTAGTTTTGATTTCCCCTTTTTCATTTTGGCATATGGGATAAATGATTTACAAAGTAAAAAATTATTTTATTAATTTTTTTTAGAAAATGTGTTTATGTTTTCTTACTCTAAGATTTCCATATAGCAAAACCTGCAAAACCCTTTGATAACTTGATTATTCATGCAAGTGGATTTCTTAAACTAAAATCTACACAACTTATCCAACATTAGATAAATGCTCGTAGATTCTCAGCAAGCACAATACCAAATTATATTTCTTTTACTATAATGATAATACTATTATCTACAAGTTTGGTGTTTTCTCACATGAAAAACCTTGAAACTTACAACTACTGTGTCAATATGTTAACATGTATTTGTACTAGGTTTTTTTTTTCTCTTTTATTTATTTATTGTAATTGAAGAATTGATAATTGTTGTCGATCTTGTACTCCATTTAAATATTTTCTTGTCCTTTTGTCCCTCTAAATAGTGTACATATTATAAAAAATACAACAACTGGCATAATTTTTGTCTCGATTGTAAGAAAAGCTTGTAATATTTATTCCTTTGTTAACATGATGCACCATCAAATTCATTTCTTTTTGCAATAGTTTTACCTTTCTTGGGAAAGCCCCTACGTAGAGAGGAAATATTAATACTATTGGAAACAAGAGATTGAGCATGTTGTTTCGCTAATAAAATGTTGAACCCAACGAACCAATATATTGTGAAAAAAATGGAATATATAGTTAGATTACCTCATCATAATTCAAGGAGAATGGCATAATCCTCATCTATTAAGTAAATGAAGGGAAATGCTAGCATTTTCCATTAGATTCCTTTACCATGATGCTAAACGATGTCTTGAAAGTTGGGAAAACATCAAAGCTACAACCATGGATTGCATGGCTATAAGTCCCAAAATGCGAAGGGTTATATATTTTCTAAGAATCCAGCCCTACTCATAGTTTGTAACTATAAAGGCTGACACTTTCTCAGAATCCATTAGCAGCAAACCAAGAAAAGGCATAATTAAGGGCATCACTGTTACAAGGACCAACTTTCACATTTTGACAAGCAAAACATAATCACAGGTGCATCGATGAAAATCAATAGAGGATACAAATTTTAGTGGGCCATCTTCTATCAATCTGTCAGAACCAAAATAAGTTCAATGTCTACCAAATCCCACACACTATCAACGAAGTCAACTTCGTCTATGCTACCGATTGAAATGGAAGTTCAAATCCACCAGCAA
>LPNX010467775.1:310532-454046 GCA_001517045.1 Pseudotsuga menziesii | reverse complement strand
TAACTAGTGAACATGACAAGCTTGTCTAGATGGGGATCATCCGATCTTCCCGTGACCAAGCCCTCCATGTCACGGGGCCCAAAGATGTGAAGGGTAAAGGAAAGTAGCAGAAAAATTAGAAAACTAAATTTGATACTCCAAAGCCTAGACTTGAAAATCAGCAGCATGATGAATCTTCCGGTTCAAGAAAGAACAAAGGAAAAGGGCACAATGGGAAAGAAAGAGTCAGGTGTTCTTACTGCGGGAAGGGTTTTCACCCTGAACATGTCTGCATGAAGAAAAAGCTTGATGAAGCAACCTGTCTCCTTGAGAGGAATCACATCAATCTTTCGGAGAGCTTTCGGAGGAGAGATCAACAAGACCGAGAACCACAACATGAGAAAGGTCATGCCCTCATGGCAAGCACTTCGAAGTCCAAATCACTGCTAATTGACAGTGGAGCTTCGAATCACATGATGGCTGAAAAAGACTCTTTTTCATCCTTGGAGACCAGCAAATCCATCCCCATCCACTTGGGAGATGACTCCACCATCATTTCCAAAGGACAAGGTACTGTAAATCTAGAAAATGGTTCTTTTTCTAATGTTTTGTATGTACCATCTCTAGCAGCAAATATTCTTAGTGTCTATCAAATGACACATACATGAATGCCTAAGAGGGTCTCTTTCAGCCCAAATGATGTTGAGATAATAGAAATTTCATCCGGGAAACTCATTGCAAAAGGCCATGCAAATCATCATGCAAAAGCCTATGAGTTCTCTCACTTTGTTGCGGATGAAAAGCCCACCGCTTCGCTAACTCATGGAAATGAGGTTAGTAGGCTATGGCATGAAAGATTTGGCCATCTTAATTTCAAATATTTGTAGCAATTACAGAAAAATTCCATGGTTGAAGGCCTCCCAGTCATCAAGGAAACCACGAGAGTCTGCTAGGGCTGTGTGATTGGAAAGCACCCTGAGCACAAGTTCGATCGGGGAAAGGCAAACCGAGCTACAAGCATATTGGGGCTGATACATTCTGATATCAGTGGTCCAATGCCTGTCACATCCATGAATGGATCAAGGTACCTCCTTACCTTTATTGATGATTTTTCTAGGTATACATGGGTTTTCTTTCTCAAAAAGAAATCAGAGGTATGTGAAAAATTTTCTGAATTGAAGGCTTTGATCCAAAATGCCTCTGGGATTAAGATCAAGATACTGAGATCTGATAATGGAGGGGAGTATGTCAGTAATGAGTTGCTGTCCATATGCTCCCAAAGTGGTATTCAGGTCCAACATTCAATTCCCTACACTCCCCAGCAGAACGGTGTAGCGGAAAGGAAGAACCGGTCTCTCAAAGAGATGACCACCTGCATGTTGGAGTCAAAGAAGCTTGCTGCAAATTTATGGGCTGAAGCCATGCATGCTGCAGCATACATTAAGAACAGGGTGCCACATTCATCAGTGAAAGGTAAGACTCCTTTCGAAGCATACTTTGGACACAAGCCAGATGTGTCTAACCTACGGGGGTTTGGGTCCACTGCATGGGCCCGGATTCCGCTTGATAAAAGAAGGGCTTTGCAACCGCAGAGCATAGAATGTCTATTTATTGGATATCCTGATGATTCTAAAGGATTCAAGCTGCTGGATATCAATACCAAACAGATCATCATCGAGAGAAGTGTCAAGTTCGATGAGCCTCTTCAGGAGGTGGAACTAGTGGAGGAGAAAACTGCTGAAATTCCTTCCTATTCCACTGAATATTTGGATGATGAAATTGGGGATGATGACCCTGATTTGGATCCTCTGATTTATGATATCAGTGTGCCACATACATAAGATACTGAATCATAACCTGAAGTGCAAAATCATCTTCCTACATGGGCCCGACAGACACTCTCCTCCGCAGGAGACAACATTGGAAATCCGAATGATCCAAGGAGAACCAGGTTTGATTTCCAAAGAGCAGGTATTGCACTCTCTTGTTCTGATATTTTGCTATCTGAAACTTACTATTTGATTATTAGTTTAGATCCAAAATCCTACTACCATGCTCGGAAGGATCCGAGATGGCAAGTTGCCATGGATGAAGAGATGAATTCTCTTCAGAAAAACACTACTTGGGAGCTAGTTTCTCTTCCTCCGTGGAGGAAATTGGTTCAATGCAAGTGGGTGTTTCAGACTAAGGTTGCTGATGATGGAACAAATTGAAAGGTTGCTGATTCTGGTAGAAAAATGTTTCTCCTAGGTCCAAGGTGTGGACTACCATGAGTCTTTTGCACTGGTTGCAAAAATGGACTCCATCCGCCTAGTTTTGGCAATTTCTGCATCTAAGCACTGGGAAGTGCATCATATGGATGTTAAGTATACCTTTCCACATGGATATCTTCATGAGGATATATGCATGAAGCATCCTGAGTGCTACATTTCTAATCCATCTTTCGTTTGCAAACTAAATAAGTTACTACATGGGTTAAAATAGGCCCCAAGAGAGTGGTATTCCAAGATGGATGCCTTCCTTCTCTCGCAAAAATTTCAGCGATGTAGATCAGATCCAAATGTGTATTTACAGCAGCATTATTGTCATATTATTATTATTCTTTTATATGTTGATGACTTACTGATCACAGGTAGCACAATTGCCTCCATTTCAGCCATCAAAACTGCTCTCCACAATGCCTTTGAAATGAGTGATTTGGGGCTTCTAAAACAATTTTTGGGGCTCGAAATCAAGCAAAATTCTGATGGGATTATGGTCACTCAGTAAAAATACATTTCATACCTGTTAGTCAAGTTTAACATGGCTGAATGTAGGCCTGCAACATTTCCTTTCCTTTCAGGGATCAGCCTTGAAGAAAGAAAAAGCACACCTCCCATGGACTGCACTATCTATCGACAGCTAATTGGTAGCTTGTTGTACTTGACACATTCTAGGCATGATATTTGTTATGCCATGAATGCTGTATCAAGATACATGCAGTAGCCTCATGATCTTCATTGGAAGGCATCCAAGCGGATCCTCCAGTACATTCAGGGAACCAGGACCTACGGCATTCACTATATTGCAGATTCCGAGCTAGAGCTGGTTGGATACATAGATTCCGATTGGGCGGGTGATTCTATTGATCGGAAGTCAACTTCCGGATATGTATTCATGTTTGGTGGTGGCCCTATTTGCTGGTCAAGCAAAAAGCAGGCTGCCATAGCACTATCTTCAGCAGAGGCCGAGTATCGAGGAGCGGTGAATGCTTGCATCCAAGCAGTTTGGTTGCAAGGCATTCTTTCAAAGTTTGATCTTGGTAGTACTTTGTCCACTGTTCTCTTCTGTGACAACCAGAGTGCTATTAAGATATCCACGGATCCAGTAACCAGGCAGAGGACCAAACATGTAGAGATTCACATGCACTACATCAGGGAGCTAGTGCATGACAGGACCATCATTCTGCAATACTGCCTGACTGATGAGCAGATTGTAGACATCTTCACCAAGCGCTTTTCAGAAAAGAAGTTCACTTACCTCCATTCACTGTTGGGGGTGAGTTCATCAGGGTGATCCAGGTTACTTTCAGTGTTTAGCTTGAGGGGGGGTTTTGTTCCCACTGGGTTTTCCCTCTTTTCCTCACTTAGTTTGTTTTGAGCATTGTTTCGGTTGCTTTATTGTACAGGGTGACCTATGGCCTTAGTTGCCAGGGCCCTAGCATTTTATGCATCTATGTTTTCTAACTCTTCCTGAGTATAGCTTAAGGGGGGGTGTTGGAGACATCTACCATCATACACACTCTTTCAGTCAAATTGGCCTAGTTAAACCACTATCCTAAGTTTAAGTGACATCAAGGAGCATTAATTACCATCATCCCAGTCACTCCCACGCCTACCTACAGTCAAGGAGGCTAACTTAGCCTTTCCTACAGTCAAGGAGGCTAACTGGAGCACTCCAGGGGTGATCTGAGTGACATTCATGCACCTAATTGCTAACTGGGGGTTACTTTCAGTTCAACCAATCAGTTACAGTCAGTTAAGGTGCCTCCATGCATTAAATATATTATTTAATCATTATTTATTGATTATTTTATTATTATTTAATGAACAGGAGCTAACAAGGCGCCTTCACCAACTTCTGATGGTCAGTTCAGCTTCAGTTAACCTCATCAGGGTTTATTGGAGTCATGCAGTACTAGCACTTGATGGTTGGTTGCTATAACATGTGTTTGATCTCCTTCAGTTGAGATTAAGTCATTTATTGCACTCCAACTTCAGTTAGGGATTGGTGAGTCAATTAGGGTTTTTGTCAAGTGGTTAACTGAGTGGTATTGCATGGCAAAGAGTCAGTTAAGCTAGACTCATGCATGGGAATTCGAATTGTCCCTTAGTTATTCGAATTCTTCATTGAGTTAAGCTATGGCTCATGCATGGGAATTGTAACCCTTTATTGTTTATAAAAGATACAGAGAGGAAACCTATTTTGGTTCCCATTATTGCTAATTCATGAGTATTTGTCAATTATTCTTTGATGATTTTGATTCCTAGTTCCTAGATCATGTGCAAGAATTAATACAAGCATGTGTGGGAAAAGTGACCACTGTCACCTTAGTCACTTGTCCCCAACCACTTTAGAATTCGAAACCTCCTAGGGGAGAGCCCTATTCCGATCCTGTAAGGACACTAAACACCAAATTTTTCTCTTTCGAGGACATTACTGACTAGCACCTTATCGGGGTCAAATATGAGAGTGAAAGTGTTGTGTTAAGTGTGTATATGGGGTATACTTCAATAATGCAATTTATTCGATGATAAGTAAATAAGCAACATCACACTAAGTATCATTCAACTAATAACCAATTACTTTATAAGGTTCAATGTCATAAAACAAACATTATCCACAATGTATCCACCATATAAGTGCAATTATTGATCATGTATAAGCTTTTATCATAGCTCAAAAACACAAGTACAATAGTACATGCAGTAAGATATGTATAGTTATGACAACAATAAGTACATCATGTATATACTCAGTCATAACATCACACTTAATATTTATAGCAGCATTAGTCATGTGAAAATGATAAGCAACAGTATACACAATGGAGTCATTTATGTGTCAATCCTCATTCATGAAGGTGTGTGCACTTAGTTGCAATAGATAGAAAAGGTGTTGTATGTACCAACGATAAGTGTTATTATAGAAGCATGACTATGTGCAAACGAATAACAATAGTAAGTATTCATTCTTTCATTATAGCAGCATTAGTAAGTGTGATTATAAGCAACACTAGTAAATGGCAATGTAATCAATCAAACCATAAATTCACACATCTCTTTGTATCTACCTTATAGAAAATTGAACTACCAATTTATGTGTGCATGCAAATTGTTTCAGCAATGTATATTCACTCAATTTCCCACACTCATACTTATAGCAGCATTATGTAATCATTCAACAAAATTGGCATTTACCAACTATCCATAATATAGGCACATACAAAATTGTATTTATATAGTATTTTCTAGACTATGTGTATGAAGTAAGTACAATAGTGAATTGGTATTCTTGTGTGATTATGGAAGGATGAAGAGTTTTCCAATGCTCCACTTTTACTAACGTCCTAACCCTTTGTTGGTTTGTATGGCTGATGTAAAGAAATGTATGACATAATGGGAAGGCTTCCACTATAGCAGCCTTAACACTCAACAGAATCTTGGGAAGACACTGAGTGAAGGTGACCAACAAAGCGGAGGAAGGAAGGGAGCAGGATTAAGGATTTATGGAAGGAAGCTAAGGGTTGGAATGAGGTAAGAAGAGTAGATAAGGGGTTGCTAGGTTCCTAATGGTAGACCAGGGCTTTTAGGGCAGAATTAGGATTGTTTTAGGGCCTTTTAGGGAAAATTTTGATATTTTTGCGATTTTTGTATTTTTAGGGTTCCCTATAATTCCGCCTTAGGGTTTTGGGGCTTTAGAGGCTAGGGAGAATTTGTAGGGAAGGTGTTCTAAATTTTAGGGAGGCCCAAAAGTGAAAAAAAACTTTTTTATTTGTATGGTTTCTAACATAAAATTGCAGATCTAAATTTGACCTAAAACTAATCTTAAACTAACCCTAGAACTATGATTTTTAAGAAGATAAAAGATGTGAAAACCAAGGGAACTAACCCTATCAAAAATACCTACCACAACCTAGGGCATCTAGAGAGGATGACAAACCTAGAGAGGAAGAGTTCCTAGGTTAAGCAACTAGCCTAGAAAAACTAAGGAGAAACCCTAGGGAACCCTCACAAGGAGACATGCCCCAGTTTGCTAAGGTGACAAGAATGAAAGGTAATGGCCTATCCTAGGAAAAAATGCATCACTAGGGATACCACTAAGACTTGAACATACACATCCACCAACATTCAAACACAAAGATGAGAAGCCTGACTTTTTTGTGATCGTGTTCATCCAACAAATCAAAACATCACCAAGCAAAGAACTTCACCAAAGAATTACCAGAAAACACTTGCATTAACCCATAAAAACTTCCTCAAGTGGAGCGCATCCATCCAAAGAGCCCTAGTAAGGGTAAAATAAATGCATAGTATATTATCCCATAAGTTCTATTTTTAAAATGAAAGTGAGGAGATCTATTTATATCATCTCACACTCACTTTTTTACAAAATATCCAGGCCTACATGCCTTAAAATAACTCAACTTGAAATTATAAAATGTCAACTGAAAATTAAAAGAAAATAATAATAAAATATAGTCTAAGGAAGGCTTAAGGTAGGATACCTCGGGTATTTGTACCCCCAGGTTCCAAAACATGCTCAAATAAGCGAATCACTCTGAATGAAAGGCTGGAGTGAGCTAGAGGGAGCGCGTTATACCCAATATAACTCCTAAAATGTTGTAAAATCCCTTAACTCCCTCCTCAAAGCATGAAAATGACCTAGCATGGAGGATGTATTACTCTGAGGACATAAGGCTAGGGAGAGCAGGCATCGAAAATCTGAGAGGCCAAGAGGGTGTCATAAGCAGCTGTGAGTGGAGACAAATGTCTCACTGCTGAAGCAAATTCCACCCAAGCATGTAAATAAGAGATGGGGCCATGTGATCCAATGGTTAACCCTTAAGGGACATAGACACCAAAAATAAGGTTAAAAACCCCATCAAAGGGAAGTCAACAGTGCCATTAATCCATAGCACCGATAAAGGAAGACCAAAGGGTCCAACCATGACCACCATTGCTCAATAACACCCATCCCGGTCAAAAAAATTGGCCTTCTCTCCCTAGGGTACACCTGAAGGTGTTCTAGGTACAGGTTCAGCGTAACACTAGCTCCAACTACGGGACAAGTGCTCTTCGTGTGAGTGCTCAAGAACTCGTGAATCTGCTGGTACCTGTAGGCCTACACACATATCAAATGTCTGAGAGGATTAAAAGAATATAAGGGCAGACACTTTCATCCTGCCTTATTCACAAAATGAGGGAAACAAATAATGAGAACTAACTAGATAATGAAAAGACATCAAATGCAATGCATAGAAATATGCTTAATGAAACTAACCCTACTTAACCTAAACATGTCAATCAAAGTAGGTTAGGTGAAATCATACCACTAATGTAACTATTTGTTCTAGGCCTGTTAGTTATTCTTCCTAGGCCTAGTATTCACCTTAAACCTTTTTATCCTTAGTTTTTATTTTTTCCTTTTTCCTAAAAGTTTGGATTGTTTTGAATTTCATATTTGAATGTTATATGCATTTACAAATATTTAGTTTTTAACCTCAGCTCCTATAGATTATTTAAAAGTCTTTTAATAAAACATGGTTTATGTTTTAACATAGGTTGACACCACATGTCATTTGTTCAAATACATGCATGCTGCCAGCTTGTCGAGGTCAAGTTTTTGTGCAGAAAAACTTCTCAGCTTCATGGTCACCTCTTGGTTCTAGTGCCCCGGATGCCTGAATCTGAGATTGCGAGAAGGTTTTTGTAGGTTTGGATTAGCTCCTGGAAATTTCAAATTGTATTGAAGGAGAGTTTTCGTGGATGCTTTTGAAGTCCATAGATGAAAATCAAAAGGCATGCTCTAAATGTGAAGGCTATGAGGGCAAGGATATTGTAAATAAAGAATCACAGGAAACTTTGTGTCCACAGAGTTGCTAATGAAAAGCAATTTCGACGAACCAACAAACTTATATTTGAGGTATTTGACTCCAAAGCCTCACCGAGACCTTGTTTATCTAGAGGGGAGCCCATTTTAATTTTCTGATTACCTTTAGCGCAATCTGATGGCTGAGGAGGGAAATTATGCAAATTCATTGAAATTTTTCTTCCACGTTCTTTTCAAAGGAGCTGTAATTTCTTTCTATGCTTGTTTTCCTTGTTTGTGAATTCCTTTGTGATCATTTTCATGGTCATGGTCTTTCTAGCTACTCTTGATTTTTGGGTGGTCAAGAATGTTAGTGGAAGGATATTGGTGGCTGGGAGCTACATAATCAAGGGATGGATGACATGGAAATCCATTATGCAGATGGATGACATGAAAATCCATTATGCGGGATTCAACACACCTCACATGCATAATTTGACCAAACTTGTGTAGAAAGCCTTGTTAATGGAGATTAGTCACTCAAGTATTTCCAGATTTCATGGCAGAATTGCAGTTTACTTTCGGCACAGTTTCTGATCAAACAAAGACGAAAATAGAAAAACCAAAAAATGGGTTTTTTTGAAGATGAGGTGATTTAGAAAAACCCTTTCCGTTTTTCAACATCCATCACAGTTTAGGAAATACAAGCGGTTCTTTGAGACCGTTTTTCCTAGAATTTCTCCCAAAATCACCTCCTATTAAAATGTTCAATCCACCGACAAAACCTGTAATTAGTTATGATGCCCATACAAACAATGTTACAGCAATAGGATTACAGTGTAATGGAAAGTGGATGTATTTAGGTTCGGAAGATGGTACTATGAATATAAGGGATCTGAAATCTTGAGGTTTCCAAAGAGAATATGAAAGTCGGGCTGCTGTTAATACTATCGTCTTACATCCAAATCAGATAGAATCGATATCAGGGGATCAAAATGGAAATATTCGTGTGTGGGATCTCAATGCAAATTCTTGCAGTTGTGAATTGGTTCCAAAGGATACAATTGTAAGGTCATTGACAGTTATGTAGGATGGGAGTCTAGTTGTAGTTGCAAATAATAATGGAACATGCTATGTTTGGAGGTTGCTACGTGGAACACAGACAATGACGAACTTCGAGCCATTGCATAAGCTTCAAGCACATAATTCATATATTCTGAAATGTCTTTTTCCACCCGAGTTCTTTGAACATCATCGGTATTTGGAAACAACATCATTCGAACAAACTGTAGAGATATGGAATATGGATGGGTTCACTCTAGAGCATGCAATTATTAACCAAAGCTTAAGGCAAATTCCAGATTTAACTCCTAAAAGTTGTATCTATAATTCTAGTGATATGGAAGAAGATAATCCATCATTGTTTTCTGAAGCTGAGATTGGTAAAACATCAGAGAAACAAGTAAGATGTAATGAGAAGGTTCTCATAGAACAAGAAAAGGAAACAGTTCCAAAACTTAACAAGAAAAAGGTTACAGGTCAATATGTAGAAAGAAATATGAGTGAATTGAAACAAGATAAAGAAATAAGAGAAATTTAGTAGCTTAGAAGACATAATGGACATTTAAATCAGATCAATGATCAATTGGTGAAGGCAAATACAATGTTAAAGCAAGATTTGCAAGAGGTGAATCAGAATTTTGCTAAACTGATTCAAGTTTCAGAAGAAGCAGTGAAAAGAAGGAGAATGGTGCAAGAGGAAAAAGATTAGTTAGTGAAAGATAAAGAGGAGCTGACAGTAAAGCTTTGTGGCATGCATAAGGATATGAAGAGGCTACAAGCAAAGTCATGTGTGATGGATGGGCTAGCCACCTTGGTTGAGGCAGCAAGAAGGATTTGAAATGATTTTTAGTTGACACTTGTCATAAATTAGATTCCCTTTTTGTTATATACTGTTTCTATAATTAGAAGACTTAGCCTTAAAAAGTGGATTTGTTAAACAAACTTGGGGGATCCTATCTTTAGGTTTTGTCCTATATATTTTGTAATATTTTTGAGAAACAAGGGACAGATGGGTGTCGATCTACTGGGGAGATCGTCTAGACATTTCAATGCTTACTTGTGTAAGAAATTCTTTTGCATTTTTGAATGACATCTAATATACTATATGGAGCTAGGCCTTTGATCTGTTTTGTTTTAATATTCTTTTGTTCAGTCTGAACTCTAAATGCATTGACTGTGATGTAGATGCTTTCTATATTCATTTTATGCATTCCAGTGAATGTTAAATACCTATTGATATTTGAAAAGTGTTTTCAAAGAACAGTACTTGTATATATGCTGCAAATATGAGCTGTTTGTTTATTTTTTGGAGTTATATATCTTAAGCTTATCTCCTGTACCTTAAATGCTTTGTCATTCATTTATGCAGAATTATTCTTTTTTTCCCTTGTATTTATGAAGTTTTTAGATATTGTGTCTCTGCCTTGTTATCCCTACCTATCTGATTTACATTGTTATCCAAACAAAACCTAAAATAACAGTCTTTCATTTGAGGTGCCTGAACACTGCTAACCCCATAGTCTAGGTAGTAGAGTTTAAGGAAAACATCTTCTGGAGATCATACTGGGGAGGAAGCATATACTTCTTCCTTGGTTTGATAACAATTAGATCCAGTATTTGATGGTGAACAAGGGTTGGTTGCACGCTTTAGACTAAAAATTTTCACCAGCGACTTCACTAAGGAAGGATCTGTTGGCGACTCCACCGTTTCAAAATGTCAAAATCCATGGAAGCCATTGTGGCTGCAAGGTTTGCACCTTTCAATTTTTCAGTTGTTCCAGATTTTCCAAATAATGCATCTACTATGGATGAATGGGGAGACTTCCTTCCAATATTTAGAGGAGATGATCATGACCATCCGGCACAACACTTGGTTGAGTTTCATCAATACATGAACCAGCTTGGTATTTATCATGAGGATGTATTCTTTAAAATGTTTATGTATTCATTGGAAGAAAATGCCAAACAGTGGTACCGATCTCTTCCTATCTCTAGTATTTTGTCAATAAAAGATTTCCATGCTGTCTTTTATGATTATTGCAAGAGGATTTATTCTGTTGATCTCCTTTTAGAGGATTGTTGTGAGTAATTTAAGTTAAAGAAATATCTTAGTAACAATGAAAAACCTTGTGAAGTTCAACACTCTGTTGAAGAAAACATTGAAAATCACATTGCTTATGAAGATTTGCAGGACAATGTTAAAGTCGGTGTTGATAACAATCTGATTGTAGATTTAGTGAACATTTTTAATAATTTTTCTCACAAAGAAATAATTGTCCCAATTTTTTACAAAGACCAACAACAATCAATTATATTTGAAGTATGTGTTGATTCTTCTATTCAAAAGAGAAAATTTCAGGATTGTTGTGATGCTCAAGGTGTTGATAGTTATGTTGTAGATGCAAAGGATATTATGTCAGTTGTATCCACTGCTTTAAATATTTATGAAAATCATCCTTGTATTGAAGGAATTATTGTAGAAGCATTTGGTTCAACTGACTTTAGTTGTTTTCATGATGAATATGGTGATGATTTAAAAATCTAAGATCCAGAGAGGTGTGATGTAGTCGAATCTAATCAACAGATCCATGAAGGCATTCATTTCATTGTCCATGAACAACTTGAGCCGATATATGACAACTATACATCTAATGGAAGCATGGAGGAGGAAAATCATGTTGTTAATTCTCAGGATGACATTTTTGTTGATACTGTTGAAGGAACTTGTGAGCGCATTCATGATAAATTTGCTACCTTTTATTTTCAATGTCTAGAAAATCTTCATTCTCTATTTTCAGCAGAACAAATGAAATATCATTTTATAAGTGGATCAGAGCAACAATGTGACTTTTTGTATTAGCTAGAAATACAACATAACTAGGAAGACCCAGTGGATATTTACATTAAATTAGGAGTTTCAAAAGGTTTCAGCCTTTTAGACATTGAAATCAAAGTAGAATATGCTGTACAAATTAAATTTCTGTTTCAAATAATAAATTCTTCTTTGATTTCTATTTACCTGTAAGAAGTTGTCACATCCGGTTGGATGCTATCATGGTTTCACTGGAAGTATGATTACACTTGATTGGGTTGTTTCTACCGATTAGAAGTAGGAGTACGCAGGTGAATAAGATTTCCATGCAAGCATGCAGATTCTTTTCAGTATGTTGCCTTGCAACACTATTTTGTCATTTCAGAGGTATGTGTTCAAAGTTTGAGAAATGTGCAGAGATTTGGTAAATGACTCCATATCCCAATGAATCAGTGATTGTTGAGAGAAAATAAGGCACTGGAGCTACAGTTCTTGGAAAATCACAGCAAAATGTCATCCCCAGTTGGAGCCAGTGTTTGTTCTAGGTTTGTTACTTATTCTTCCTAGGCCTAGTATTCACCTTAAACCTTTTTATCCTTAGTTTTTATTTTTTCCTTTTTCTTAAAAGTTTAGATTGTTTTGAATTTCATATTTGAATGTTATATGCATTTACAAATATTTAGTTTTTAACCTAAGCTCCTATAGATTATTTAAAATTCTTTTAATAAAGCATGGTTTATGTTTTAACATAGCTTGACAGCACATGTCATTTTTTCAAATACATGCATGCTGCCAGCTTGCCGAGGTCAAGTTTTTGTGCAGGAAAACTTCTCTGTTTCATGGTCACCTCTTGGTTTTGGTGCCCCGGATGCATGAATCTGAGATTGCGAGAAGGTTTTTGTAGGTTTGCATTAGCTCCTGGAAATTTCAAATTGTTTTGAAGGAGAGTTTTAGTGGATGATTTTGAAGTCCATAGATGAAAATCAAAAGACATGTTCTAAATGTGAAGGCTATGAGAGAAAGGATATTGTAAATAAAGAATCCCAGGCAACTTTGTGTCCATAGAGTTGCTAATGAAAAGCAATTCCAACGGACCAACAAACTGATATTTGAGGCATTTGACTCCAAAGCCTCATCGAGACCCTATTTATCTAGAGGGGAGCCCATTTCAATTTTCTGATTACCTTCAGCGCAATCCGATGGTCGAGGAGGGAAATTATGCAAATTCACTGAAATTTTTCTTCCATGTTCTTTTCAAAGGAGCTGCAATTTCTTTCTATGCTTGTTTTCCTTGTTTGTGAATTCCTTTGCGATCATTTTCATGGTCACGGTCTTTTTAGCTGCTCTAGATTTTTGGGTGGTCAAGAATGTTAGTGGAAGGATATTGGTGGCTGGGAGCTACATAATCAAGGGATGGATGACATGGAAATCTATTATGCGGATGGATGACATGAAAATACATTATGCGGGATTCAACACACCTCACATGCATAATTTGACCAAACTTGTGCAGAAAACCTTGGTAATGCAGATTACTCGCTCAAGTATTTCCAGATTTCATGGCAGAATAGCAGTTTACTTTCGGTGCAGTTTCTGATCAAACACAGACAAAAATATAAAAAACAAAACATGGTTTTTTTTTAAGATGAGGTGATTTAGAAAAACCTCTTTCCATTTTTTAACATCCATCACAGTTTAGGAAATACAAGCGGTTCTTTGAGGCTGTTTTTCGAGAATTTTGCCCAAAATCGCCTCCTATTAAAATGTTCAGTCCACTGACAAAACCTATAATTAGTTATGATTCCCATACAAACAATGTTACAATAGTAGGATTATAGTGTGATGGAAAGTGGATGTATTCAGGTTCGGAAGATGGTACTGTGAAGATATGGGACCTGAAAGCTCCAGGTTTCCAAAGAGAATATGAAAGCCTGGATGCTGTTAATATTATTGTCTTACATCCAAATCAGACAGAATTGATATCAGGGGATCAAAACGGAAATATTCGTGTGTGGGATCTCAATGGATATTCTTGTAGTTGTGAATTTGTTCCAGACGATATAGCTGTAAGGTCATTGACAGTTATGTAGGATGGGAGTCTAGTTGTAGTTGCAAATAATAATGGAACATGCTATGTTTGGAGGTTGTTGCGTGGAACACAGACAATGACGAACTTCGAGCCATTGCATAATCTTCAAGCACATAATTCATATATTCTGAAATGTCGTCTTCCATCCGAGTTCTGTGAACATCATTGGTATTTGGCAACAACATCCCGACCAAACTATAGAGATATGGAATATGGATGGGTTCACTCTAGAGCATGCAGTTATTAACCAAATCTTAAGGCAAATTCCAGATCTAACTCCTAAAAGTTGTATCTATAATTCTAGTGATATGGAAGAAGATAATCCATCATTTTTTTCTAAAGCTGAGAATAGTAAAACATCAGAGAAACAAGTAAGATGTAATGAGCAGGTTCTCATAGAGCAAGAAAAGGAAACCATTGTAAAACTTAACAAAAAAAAGGTTACAGGTCAATATGCAGAAAGAAATATGAGTGAATTGAAACAAGATAAATAAAGCAAATAAATTGAATAGTGTAGAAGAAATAATGGACATTTTAATCAGATCAATGATCAATTGGTGAAGGCAAATACAATGCTGAAGCAAGATTTGCAAGAGGTGAATCAGAATTTTGTTGAACTGATTCAAGTTTCAGAAGAAGCAGTGAAAAGAAGGAGAATGGTGCAAGAGGAAAAAGATCAATTAGTGAAAGATAAAGAGGAGCTGATAGTAAAGCTTCATGGCATGCATAAGGATATCAAGAGGCTATAGGCAAAGTCATGTGTGATGGATGGGATAGCCACCTTGGCTGAGGAAACAAGAAGGATTTGAAATGATTTTTAGTTGACACTTGTCATAAATTAGATTTCCTTTTTGTTATCTATTGTTTCTATAATTAGAAGAATTATCCTTAAAAAGTGGATCTATTAAACAAACTTGGGGGATCCTACCTTTAGGTTTTGTCCTATATATTTTGTAATATTTTTGAGAAACAAGGGAAATATGGGTGTCGATCTACTAGGGAGATCGTGCAGACATTTCAATGCTTACTTGTGTAAGAAATTCTTTTGCATTTTTGAATGACATCTAATATACTATATGGATCTAGGCCTTTAATCTATTTTGTTTTAATATTCTTTTGTTCAGTCTGAACTCTGCATGCATTGACTGTGATGTAGATGTTTTCTATATTCATTTTATGTATGGTAGTGAATGTTAAATACCTATTGATATTTGAAAAGTGTTTTCAAAGACCAGTACTTGTATGTATGCTGCAAATATGAACTGTTTGTTTATTTTTTTGGAGTTATATATCTTGAGCTTATCTCCTGTACCTTAAATGCTTTGTCATTCATTTATGCAGGATTATTGTTTTTTTCCCTTGTATTTATGAAGTTTTCAGATATTGTGTCTCTGCCTTGTTATCCCTACCTATCTAATTTACATTGTTATCCAAACAAAACCTAGAAAAAATAGTCTTTCATTTGAGGTACCTGAACACTGCTAACCCCGTAGTCTAGGTAGCAGACTTTAGGGAAAACAGTAACCATCTAAGCAAGAAATTCATACGTGATATATTACCTTTGTCCTTTAGTGTAATCCATGAAAATACCTCATTGATGATATGTTGAGTTTGTACCAGGATCTTCATCTGGATGAGTGCAGGAGACTGAACCTTCATAAGAACCTAAAACACTTGAAACCGGTGCCATAGAGAAGCATTGCTTTGATAAGATTTGTTGATCCATGCTTTTAACGGACTTATGTATGAGACACCTTGATCATACATGTTTCTAAGAAAGTATTATTCATGAAATTCACCCATAAACCCTGAACTTGGGAGGCTAGTCATAGAGTCAGATCTCACAAATATTCATATGTGAGCCGCAACCTGTCTCTGTATTTACTCAGGCATTTCTTTGGACATACAAGTATATTGCTTATCTTTTCCACCATCATGTTAGTAATGCAAACAATCCTTTAACTTTTTATATTATCAACAATATAATTCATACCTTCATGCTTCAAATGAAAAGATAAACAATACATATTATGAAACTAAGGGATGAAAATCATACCTGTCCACCTACCTTCCTTGGTCTTGTTGAGACGTATCATTAAGGGCTTACCGATGTAAGCTAAAGTGGGTTGAACAAATTCTTCAATGATTCTTAGGAGCACAACTAAGAGTGACAGTATAGGATCATCATATGTTGAATATCTATAAAATAATCCTCTGTGTAACATGTTTTCTTGATTCTAGATAAACATGATGGAGAAATCATGGAAGAATCAACATAGATATGTGGTACCAAATCTTCAAACTTTTCATCATAATGGACCATATACATATGACAACTATCTGCAAGGTATGATCACGTTATGATGATGTTTCGTCTTCAATTATAGTGGCAAAAGGGTTAAGCCATTATTCATCATTATCCTCATAAGGTGAATGAAAAATCATATCTCGTTCCACACAATCTTCATAAATCATATCCTAATCATTCATGCTTAAGGTGACTGAAATTTCTTCATCCCAATCGGTGTCAAATTCTGGCTCAACTTGAGTAACCTCATCAAGTTGTTCTTCCTTGCTGCAACATATGGAGACAATGCTACCTAGTGTCGAGGAATCATAGAATGGTGGACCCATAAATGTCCAATAACCATCATCCTCATAATTTCCATTATTATTTTCCTAGAGGTCTGAGATGTCATAAGAAGTCATTGTATGTTGGGAGGGAGAGCTCACCCTATCCTTATGCTCTTCAACTTATTCAAATAGGACTTCTGGATCTTCATATATGGGACCATCATCATATTCATCTTCTTGGGAAGCTTCATCTATCATGCTTAAGATACCATTAGTTAGACCTTAAAAAATGGCTGCTTCAACTTGATCTTTGTTTTGGGATTCCTCACTGAACAAGTCCCTTGCATGCTTGACATGATGTATCCATTCATCATGACATTTTGAATCCCATTGGTTACAGAATGTTTCCACCAATTCTGCAAAGGATGATATCGTTCCTTTATCTAGGACCACAAACCAAGCAAGGGCCTTTCCTCCGAAGTGAAGGACAAATGATCGCATGTAAACATCTTCTTTTTCTTTAATACCATATTCTGAAGCCAAAGGAATAAAGCATTCCACATGATGCGTGGAATTATCATGATCACCCTTGAAGACATGACATAATACCTCTGACAACTCATCTTAATATCTTGGTAAGGATGATAAATCAAGAGGAGCGAAACCTATTTACATTTTATTAGTCATAGGATTATCAAGATCGTTAAACTCAAATTGAATATCATCTTTGATTCCTTCTCTTGAACGATCTTGTGTCTGGCTATTTCCCAATGTTTCTTCCCATATACTGTCGATCATGGAATTTCTTTCTTGCTCTTTGATACCATAATGCCAATCCATGTTGAATGCATCAATGAATTGCCTGAGTGAAGACAAACTTTTGCGAGGAAAACCTTCATACCAATTCTTGACAGACAAGTTGTCTTCTAAGTGAAGAGATAGCAGAAAGAGCCTCATTATGATGTCTTCGTGTTCGATGTTTCTTTCCTGGAGAAATTGCATGAACGGCTGCACATGTTTTGTTGCATGGTACTTATACTGCTGGAATAATGGGGAAAGTGCCTTCCCACCATCTTGAATGACATACTTGGAAATACTGGAATGTGTGAAAAATCCAATACATCCATCCATAGTTCATAATTGGATGCCATCTCATCAAGATTCCTTTTCTTTACATAGCACTTATTTGTTTTTCTTTGATTGGAGTCACCAGGAGAGACTTTCCAAGTTGGTTAAGAAAATATCATCAAAGTACTAAATAAAACAAGGGCATACTTGGTTGATGGGGTGGGATGAGTTCCTTGTGGAGTCATTAGGCAATCCTGCAGGTTAGTCCTTTCAAAAATATTTATGCAATCATGACTTCAAGACTTACCAAGGTGTCTTGAAGTCACCTCAATGAATTTTAGGTCCTCGGAAACGACACCAAAATGTTAAGCCTTGTCGAGCTTCTTCTTTGTGGAGTCTCCAGGTAAGATCCACAAGATTAGTCCTTGACAATAATATTTTAAAAATACCCATAAATACTTACCTCAATTTTCTTACCGGATGTCATTCTTCCCAAGGTTTGAATGAATCTGGATCAACCGCTTCAAATTTTGAAATGGTCCCCGACAACGGGTCCAAAATGTTATCGGTTACAATGGCGGTTCAAATCCACCAGCAAGCATATGTGGGAAAAGTGACCACTGTCACCTTAGTCACTTGTCCCCAACTACTTCAGAATTTGAAACCTCCTAGGGGAGATCCCTATTCCAACCTATAAGGACACTAAACACCAAATTGTTCTCTTTCGAGGAAGTTAGTGACCGGTGCCTTATTGGGGTCAAATATGAGAGTGAAAGTGTTGTGTTTGTTGAAATATTGGATAATACTGAGAGGGGGGGTGAATCAATATTATAAATTATCATAATTTAAAACCACTTTTATAATTTACTTATTAAAACACATAATCAACAAGAACACACAGAACACAAATTTATCGTGGAGGCCCAATTGGGTAAACCGACAATACTTCCTATTACTGCAACATTGTTATTTAAAAATAGTTTTTTCCTTCTCCTTCAAACAAGGATGGTATTACACCCTATTTACTAGAAACTACTGGAAGGAGGCTACAACCCCCTGTTTTGTCAGATACCACTGACAAGATGCTACTACACCCTATTTCCTAGTGTCTGCTGGAAAGAGGTTACAAACCCCTTCAGGCCTGTTGCTTGCCCTAGCGCCATCCTACTACCCTATTATGTTTTTAGTAATATTCCATATTTCTTTACCCTTCAATCTCTTTCACACTCACTGGTCTCTGCTTCTTCTTCTATGATCTGTACCACAGAAATACATTTTTCTCACTCATCCCCCTGTGTATAAATACCTTCACGTTTCTTGCGGATGCATCTCTTCACTATTCCGTCATTTCATTGATCGTACCTCTTCATGAATCTTCCAGTTGTGACCTTCCACAGTCTCCATTTATGCAGCCATCTAGAGCCGTTGATTTTATATCAGAATTTTTATTGACCGTAGATGTCCTAGACTACAGTTTGTGGAACTTCAAATTTTCCAAGTTGTCATTTCGAGATTTCCGCAGTTGTCTTTCTGCACCATCCGTTCTGCACCATTGATCTCCTTCGAGCTCTTTGTGACCGTCGATATCTAGACCGCGGGTTGTGGAAAGCGGGTTCTCAAAATCCTCAAATGACGTTTTCACAATTCTCCGCCTTCCGCTTTTCGAACCAATCTTTCCGCATCACCAATCTCATAGGGATGTTTTCTGGACCGTCGATCTTCCATATTTGGGGTAGCAGGACACCATATTATTCTAGACCTTGATTTCTCATTTTCCGCTTTCCTCCTTCCGCATTCCACTAATGAAATCCTTTCCACATCGTCGATCTTTTGTAGATGTCTTCCTGATCGTCGATATTTTAGATCGTGGGTTCTCAAAAGCTAAAACGTTGCTTCCGCAATGATCCGCCTTCCACTTTTTGCCTTTCGCATTCCGCTGACGAACTCCTTTATGCACCGCCGATCTTTTGTGGATGTCTTCCTGAGCGTCGATCTTCCGGATCTCGGGTTCTAAAAAACTCAAATGTTACTTTCACAATTATTTGCCTTCTGCTTTCTGCCTTTCTTCTGAACCATTGATTTCTTTGTGTGTTCACTCCTATTTTTTTCTATTTTGAATATGCAAAACATTTTTTTTTCTATTTTGGTAGTTTAATATTTTCTTCTTCTTAGACTCTTTGGTCAAGATGATGGCATGGTTGTATGCTCTATACAACACTCTAGAGATCCACACTCTAAAAAAAAATTTCACATCATCCTATGAGGCATGGCGGGCATTTCCCTAAGGCCACTTAGGAAAATTTACCATTAATTCCATAGACAAAACTCTTAATTTGGTCCAATCTACCTAAAACACAGTTTTGGTAGGTCCATAAATGTTTCTTCAGCTACTTCCAAGACAATCTGAAAACAAGGTCAGGTAGGAAGAACACCAATATACAAGACCCCCATATGGTGCAAGAATTTAATCTAACCCATAATTTAGGGTGGGCATCTTTCTAAGGCTACTTAGCCATTTTCGCTTTCTTTGGCACAGACCCCTATTTTATAGACCTAGAACTTTCTCATAATAAGTGAAGAATGTAAATTGAGACCATGAATAGATAGTCACTATAACAACCTATAGCATGGTACCATGGTGCAGGAATTTAAGTCAAACCATGAATTATGGTGGCCATTCTCTTAGACCCTTTTAGACCAATTTTGACTATTTATTCCATACTCAGTCAATTTCATGTTTTCACCAATTTTCCATATTTCTCCAGAATAATGTCATAATGCAACAATGATTTCAACTTCATGCCACATCATCATCTATGCCATTACATGCCATCATATCTTTCATATCATCATCCATGCCATGCCATGTCATCACTATCTTTGTCTTTCACTAAGTTTGTCCTGACATCGTATTCTTCGTTATTCCTTTGTCATTACTGAACTACTTTGACATAAATGGTGATGAATGTAATGGATCATCTGTCTTACTGATTTCATCTTGCTATCATGTCTATTGGTTATTTCTTTGTCATTCGTGAACTCCTTTGACATCAATGACAAGTATATTCTCAACAATCCCCCCCTTTGGCATTGATAGAAACATCTAACCATTCTCCCCCTTTGACAACAATGACAAAGGATAACCTGCTATGCTATTGTTGTACCCATTTTGATATAATGTTTCCTGTCTTTATTCTTTCTGACAACTCCCCATGTCATCATATTTCCCCTTTGTTAACTGGACTTGGTACTAACCAATGTACTATCATTTATCTTAACATTTCCTTTCTATTAATTTTGTCACATCAATCTTGAGACAAAGCACAGACTTACAAGAGATTCAAGACAAATTAGACATGAAATGACATAACGATATTGCAATAGGAGGTTGTAGCTCTGTATAATCAATAATGGAATGAATAACACAATACAATGTCATGCAGAACTTGCATGAATGGAGACAATTCGAATTCACTAGAGGTCATTCGAATTGCATGGATGGGTGTAGCTCAACTAAATGTCAGAAACACTAGACACACTTATTTAACCACTAATCTAGCCATGATTGACTCTAATTGAGTCCTAACTGAATCAGAGTGCAATAGATGACTGAGTCTAACTAAATGTAACTCAGGAACATGTCACTGCATGTCAATTAGTATGTGGTAGTGCATCACTAACTCCAATTATCTCCGATGAAGTTAACTGAAGTGATACTAGTCATCAGAAGTGGTTGGAGGTGCATTAACTCACTCCAGTTCATCCCAATCATCCCAAAATAGAAAATGACATGATGCAGGTGCCTTTACAAGTCAAATTAACTGATTGTTAGGTGAAACAACAATCAGTTAGCTATTAGGTGCACTTCTGACACTTAGATCACCCCAGAATTACTCCCTATTTGAATGAGGAAGCCCAATTAGCCTCCCCGATTGAAGGAGAAGGCTTAGTTGGCCTCCTTGATTGAAGGAAGGCGTGGGTGTGCTCATGCTGATGTCATGGTGTGCTCATCTGATGCCAATTCAATTCAATCAACTTAGGATAGTGGGTAATTAGATAAAAATTGACCAAATAAGTGTGTATGTTGGGTAAATGACCCCAACACCCCCCCTTAATCTATACTCAGGAGGAGTAAAAATAAAATGCATGAAATTCTAGGCCCTCGACAACAAAGGCCATAGGTCACCCTATACAAAAATGTAACTCTACAATGCTCAAAATAAAATGCTAAGTGAGGAAAGAGGGAAAACCCAGTGGGACACCCCCCCCCACCCCCTCAAGATGAACACTAAAGAAGTAATTTGATCACCCTGATGAAATTACCCCCAACAGTGAATGGAGGTAAGTGAACTTTTTCTCTATAAATCTCTTGGTGAAGATATCTGCAATCTGCTCATCTGTAGGGTAGTATTGCAGAACAATGGTACTGTCATGCACCAAGTCCCTGATGTAGTGCATGTGTATCTCAACATGTTTAGTCCTCTTCCTGGTAAATGGATCTGTGGAGATATTAATAGTACTTTGATTGTCACAAAATATGACTGTGGAAAAAGCACTACCAATCTCAAACTTTGAAAGAATGCCTTGCAACAAACAACTTGGATGCAAGCATTCACTGCTCCCCTGTACTCAGCCTCTGCTGAAGACAATGCAATGGCAGCCTGCGTTTTTCTAGACCAGCAAATGGGGCCACCACCAAACATAAAGACATACCCAGAAGTGGAATTTCTATCTATGGAATCCCCTCCCCAATCTGAATCTGTATAACCAACCAACTCTAGCTCAGAATCTGCAGCATAGTGAATGTCGTAGGATCTTGTGCCCTGAATGTATTGAAGGATCCTCTTGGCTACCTTCCAATGCAGGTCATGAGGTTTCTGAATGTATCTTGATACAAAATTCATGACATAACAAATATCAGGCCATGAATGTGTCAAGTAAAGCAAGTTACCAATCAGCTGGCCATAGATAGTGCAATCCATGGGTGGAGTGGATTTTCCCTCTTCAAGGCTGATCCCTGAGAGGAGAGGAAATGGGGAAGCCTTTCAATCAGCCATGCTAAACTTAATTAACAGGTATGAAATTTATTTAGAATGAGGTACCATTATCCCATCAAGGTCTTGGGAGATTTCTAGCCCCAGAAATTGCTTCAGGAGCCCCAAATCGCTCATCTCAAATGCATCATGAAGGGCAATTTTTATGAAGGAAATGGAAGCAAGTGTGCTTCCTGTAATCAAAAGATCATCAAAATATAAAAAATTGATAAGTAAATTACCATCATACTACTACAAATACACATTCAGATCAGATTTGCATATTTGGAAGTTTTGTGAAACCAGAAAGGCATTCATCTTGGCCTACCATGATCTTGGGGCCTGTTTCAACCCATATAATGACTTCTGTAATTTGCAAACCAAATAAGGATCTGAAATATATCCCTTAGGCTTCTTCATGTATATCTCCTCATGAAGTTATCCATGTAGAAATGCACTCTTGACATCCATATGATGCACCTCCCAGTGCTTGGATGCCGCAATGGCCAAAACTAGGCGGATGGATTCCATCTTTGTCACTGGTGCAAAGGTCTCATGATAGTCCACTCCTTAGACCTGGGAGAACCCTTTTGCAACCAGACTTGCCTCATATTTTTAGGTTGTGCCATCAGCATAAACATTTGTCTGAAACACCCACTTGCATTGAACTGATTTCCTCCTAGGTGGAAGAGAAACTAGCTCCCAAGTAGCCTTTTTCCAAAGAGAATTAAACTCTTCGTCCATAGCAGCTTGCCATCTCAGATATTTTCGAACAAGGTAGTAGGAATTAGGATTTGACCCAATCATTAAATAATAGGTCTCAGATAACAATGAATCATGACAAGAGAGAGCAATACTTGCTCTTTGAAAATTAGACCAGGTTCTTCTTGGATCAACATGATTTCCAATATTTTCCCTGATGGAAGAGAGTGTCTTCTTGGCCCAAAATGGGAGATGTGTTTGTACTTCAGAATATGATTGTAAACCTGATATATGTTGCTCACTAATATCAGACATCATTTCTGCAATACAAAATCCATCACTCCCATTTTCATCATCCGAATGATTAGCATAACAGGAGGGAATTTCAGCAGTTTTCTCCTTGACTAGTTCTATTTCTTGGAGAGGCTCTTCAAATCAGACACTTCTTTCAATGAAAATTTGTTTGGTTCTGATATTCAGCAGTTTGAATCCCTTGGATTATTCTAGATATACAATGAACAAACATTCAACGCTTTGCGGTTGCAAAGCCTTCCTCTTGTTATGCGGAATTCGAGCCCATGCAATGGACCCAAACACCCTGAAATTTGACACATCCAGCTTTTGGCCAACGTAGGATTCGAAAGGAGTCTTTCCTTTCATAGAAGAGTGAGGTACTCTATTTTGAATGTGAGCATCAACATTCATGTCCTCATCCCATAAATTTTCAGCCAATCCTTTTGCTTCCAACATGTAGGTGGTCATCTCCTTGAGAGAGCGGTTTTTCCTTTCCACTACACCATTTTGCTGAGGCGTGTAGGGAATGGAATGCTGGATTTGGATCCCAATTTCTAAACATATATGCAGAAATTAAGAACTGATATATTCCCCTCCATTATCATATCTTAGAGATTTAATATTTCTCCCAGTGTCATTGTCAACCAGTGCTTTCAACTCAATGAATTTCTCCAAAACTTCAGATTTTTTCTTGATGAAGAAAACCCAAGTGTATCTAGAAAAATAATCTATGAAGGTGAGTACATACCAAGATCCATTCATGGATGTGGTGGGCATAGGTCTGCTGATATCAGAATGAATCAGCCCCAATATACTTGATGCATGACTTGCCTTTCCCCTATCAAACTTGTGCTTAGGGTGTTTTCCCACAATACAACCTTTGCAAATTGCTTTAGAAGTTTTGATGGCTAAGAGGCCTTCAACCATGGTATTTTTATGAATTCGCTGCAAGTAATTGAAGTTTAAATGACCAAATATCTCATGCCATAGTCTACTGGCCTCATTTCCATGAGTCAGAAGAGCGGTGGGATTTGCATCCACCACAAAATGGGAAAACTCATAGGCCTTAGCATGATGGTTTGCTAAGCCTGTTGCAACAAGTTTCCTGGATGCAATTTCAGTAATTTGTACATCATTGGTGTTGAAGGTTACTCGCTTGGAAACTCCGGTATGAGTCATTTTATATACATTCAGGAGGTTGGAGGCCAAGGAGGGTACATACAGAACATAAAAAAACTTCCATGTTCAAGATTTACTGTACCTTTTCCTTTCAAAATGATGGTAGAATAATCTCCCATGTGGATGGGAATGATTTTGTCAGTGTCCAGGGATGAGAAGGAATATCTGCTTTCCATCATGTGATTCGAAGCTCCAGAGTCTATGAGCATAGCTTTGGGATTCGAGGTGCTTGCCATGAGAGCATGTCCTCTTTCTTGTTGGGTATCCTGATTTTGATTATCTCTCTTCCGAACACTCTCTGGAAGATTGATATTGTTTCTCTCGAGGAGAGAATTCATCTCATCAAGATTCTTCTTCATGCAGGAATGTTCAAGGTGGAATCCCTTCCCACAATAGGAACACTTGAATTTCTCTTTTACTTAGTTTCCTTTGTTCTTGTGTTTCTTCGACCCGAAAGACTCTTCTTGCTGCTGGTTCTTTTATTTAGGCTTTGGAGCATCAAACTTACTCTATTGATTCCTCTTCTTTTTTTGCTTCGAATCTTTGGGCCCCAAAGCTAACACAACTTGATATTTTGAGGATCGAATGATCCCCATCTGCACAAGCTTATCATGCTTGTTTGTGAGGGACTCAATGAAGGCATTGAGAGAAGGCATCTTCCATCCAGGGGTCATGAGCTTCCTGGAATGAAAAGTGGAAACAAATACCGAGTAATCCGCACCAATTTTGGAGAGAATGGTGAGAATGAGCTGATCATCCTCCTTCACCTCACACTACTTCAACTGTAGGAATAGATACTTGAATTTTGTGAAGAAGTCATTGCGAGTTTCAAAATTTCTAGGTTGAAGATAAATCAACTCATTCTCTACCTGATAAATCCTCAAATCATCTTGTTTTTCATACAGGGAGGCAAGTTGGTCCCAAATTGCTTTCAGAGTCTTCAATCCCGTGTGATGGAATAGAAGATCATTAGAGATAGAGAGACACAGAAACCCAAAAGCTTCATCCATCTTGTTAAAGAATATATCCTTGTCCACAACATGGTTTGGCTCTTCCTTGGTGTTCATAGTGACTCTGTAGAGTCCTTTAGCACGTAGCTGGATCTCCATGTCTCCTTTCCGTTGGTGGTAATTGAAAGGAGTAAGAAGATCCATGGAAGAAGCCATTCTTCTACTGTAGTGAATGCAGTGAACCTGTAAAAACCTAGAATCAGCACAAAAAGTCATCGTAAGGTCGAACATCTTGCACATTTCATGTTTTCATCACACCCAACATAATTGATCAAGTAAGCTTGATCAACAATTCCTTTACTTGGAGTATTAAGTGGTAAACCTTTGACTTCTGGTGCAGTGCTGGAATTTGAGCTTTTGCTCAATTTTGCATGCTAGATATGTCATAAATCATGTTTTTCAGAAGAATGAGCTTCGTCCCATCGTGGCTCTGAAACCATATTAATTCTATCACAACAATATTGAGACAAAGCATAGACTTACAATAGATTCAAGACAAATTAGACATGAAATGACATAATGGTACTGCAATAGGAGGTTGTAGCTTTGTATAATACAATACAATGTCATGCATAACTTGAATGAATGGAGACAATTCGAATTCACTAGAGGTCGTTCGAATTGCATGGATGGGTGTAGCTTAACTGAATGTCAGTACATTTAGACACACTTAGTTAACCACTAATCTAGCCATGATTGACTCTAATTGAGTCCTAACTGAATCAGAGTGCAATAGATGACTGAGTCTAATTGAATGTAACTCAGACACATATCACTGCATGTCAATTAGTAGGTGGTAGAATATCACTAGCTCTAATTAGCTCCGATGAAGTTAACTAAAGTGATACTGGTCATCAGAAGTGGCTGGAGGGNACATATCACTGCATGTCAATTAGTAGGTGGTAGAATATCACTAGCTCTAATTAGCTCCGATGAAGTTAACTAAAGTGATACTGGTCATCAGAAGTGGCTGGAGGTGTATTAACTCACTCCAGTTCATCCCAATCAGCCCAAAATAGACAATGACATGATGGAGGTGCCTTTACAACTCAAATTAACTGATTGTTACATGAAACAACAATCAGTTAGCTATTAGGTGCACTTATGACACTCAGATCACCCCAGAATTGCTCCCTGTTTGAAGGAGGAAGCACAGTTATCCTCCCTAATTGAAGGATAAGGCTTAGTTGGCCTCCTTGATTGAATGAAGGCATGGGTGTGCTCATCTGATGCCAATTCGAGTCAATTAACTCAGGATAGTGGGTAATTAGGCCAAAATTGACCAAATAAGAGTGTATGTTGGGTAAATGACTCCAACACTTCCTTGCAACATGTTCTTGAATGATAACTTGAATGATAGATCCATAGAATTCCCCTGTCATTGTACTTCCTCTCCTTTGTCAACATTTTGTGATAGAGTTTACACTCAACATCACACTGTTCTTTAAAAACTATATTATGTAACTTTCTCTTCTTAAGAAGTCTTCACATAATCCTTGGTCTGAGATAACAACAAGTTTTGCTACAAATTTGAGAGACAAATTTAGAAAGAAATGTCTTAAACTGATATATATATTTTTAAAATACCCATTGTTTCTTCGCAATCATCACTGTTATTTTTAGTCATCCTGGCATTTTTCAATAGACTGAATTTTTTATTTTTCAGATCAGACTTGAGTTTTCTTCTACTGTCAACAATTTTTACGTGTCATGAATTTAACTTCTAAGTGAACATAAAATATTTATATTCTATTGGATTGCAGACTTCATGGTCTTCATGAATCACACATTTTGTTGTTCTCATGTTACTTCATATTTCTTATACTTTCTCTATGTCAACCATACACCAATATTATCATTTAACCTTGATCATCTATTGTTTTTAAGGAAGATAGCTTTCAACATACTTCAACATTAGATACCAATTGAATTTTTTGATACCAATTAGAATTTTATGACTTTAACTCCCCCTGAGTATATGATCCCTCCTAAAGTTATTTTCATGGTTATCTCTAAATCATGAGAGATATTTAGAAAATAATCCCACAATCCCACAATCATCACTATATCCTTCTTCATCACCTTCATCTTCATCTTCATCAGTGTATTCTTTTACATCTCCATCTTTCTTTTCCTCATAATGGATGTAATTTTTATCTATGACACTATTATGCTCATCATCATCTTTGGAGACCTCACTGATGTTTGAAATTTGTGTTTCTTATGAATTTTTTGATTTGTCGTTCAGGGCTAGATCTGGTATCAAAGATCGAAGATGAGTCTAGGAGAGCCTCACCTCTCAAGGGAGAAACCAAAATACACACTCAGACCTAAAACCAAATGAGAGACACAAGAATGGCACCCATAAAGTTGAATGCTTCACTAGGAGGCCAGATGCGGTTTTATAGAATTACAAAGGGACCTCATGGATGAGGCCAAAGAGCACAATAAATGTTGCTCATTATTTATACTAATATATCTAATATATCTACTTAATACATTGCTGAATACATAATGGGAAGTGTGGGCCTCCCATATAGCCCATTCCTCCCAGTTTAAGTGGAAAGCATCCCTGCTTTCCTGCCTCCTGGTTGAAGTTGGAAGCCATGCTTGCAAAGAGGAGAAGCCAAATGTAGAAGAGGTTCCAAGCTTTGTTGCAACTGGATGATGATGATGATGTAGATGGTGCAAGATGTGAGCAGGTGGGGATGCCCATACCACTGTTGTTGTACATCTTGTTGTAAATAAACTAGAGGGAGAGATCTGTATTGTTTTAGATCTGTGAACCTCCTCTCTTGCAAGATGTGAGTAGGTGGGGATTCCCATATATTTGTTGTTCATCATATTGTTGTAAATAAAATAGAGGGAGAGATATGTATTGTTTGAGATCTTTGAACCTCCTCTCTTGGTGGTGGATATCTGTGTGCCCTTGGGGCTAGGAGACCTGTGTATCCACCAAAAAATGAACTGATACTGAAACCTTGAGAAGGGTGGGATCTGTACTGATACAAAAAGCTTGAAGCTACCTTGAACCCCATGAAGTCCTTCTCTGCAAACAAAAGTGTGTAGAGTACTTGCTAGAGGAATTGATAGATAGCAAAAATGGAACAAAACTGTGGAAAGTGCTGTAGAGTACTGCAAAAATGGAACTGAAAGAGAACCAATATCAAAGAGAACTTAATACTTCCGCAAAGTAAAATTGAACAAAAAATGTGAGACCCGGGCTCAGGGAATGCCAAATGAACTTTTGCAAATTGTTGAATATGCCATGTTGAAGAGGGCTTGCTCATGGATGCCAAAATGAACTTCTGCAAATTGTTGAAGATGCCATGTTGAAGATGGCTTGCTGGAGAGTGTTTCTTGTTGGTGAGTGATAGTTGTTGTTGTTGTTGGGATGAGATTTTCTGACTGTTGTAGAGGCACACAGAACTGAACATGTGCTGAAAAATGTGTGATGTGTGTTTAAGCAAAACAACTTCAAGTACATTTCCATGCTGAGCAAATATGGGTCATATTTCTTCTTCGGTTATAGTATTAGGAACAAATCCCACAAAAAAATTGACAGAGCTTTTACCATCTTGAGATCCGGTAGTATTAGGATTAGGAAGTCTATTGGAAGGTACAGCAAAGCCAAGGTCATCGCGCTTCTTCCCAACAACAGGAACTCAATTGTTATGGAATGGTGGATTTCTTCCACTAGATTGAATAGTAGGAGGCTGCAACTGGAACCTCTGACCTTCAAGCGGTTCAAATATCTCCAGCTACTACAGCAGGTGATGCAGATGCTATGCTGCTGAGAGTTTTGACTTCCATCGCTAATAGTCGGTGCTGTTGAATTGATGTTCTGACCAGGTGTGGGTGCCTCCATCACTTACAAATCTCAACTCAGAATCCAATATAATCCCTTTCCAAAATTGGATGGATGCTACGCCGTGTAGGGAAAAACGACAAGAAAATATGAAAAGGGGAGAGATTAGGAATGGGGGAAGCACACCTGTGTTGCAGATCAGAGAAACGCGTGGGCAGAGAAGTAAATTCCTCATATCCAGGTTCCAAGGAGGAAGATGGATGCATTTACTGCGAAGGGATATGGAAGAGACGTGGTGTAAGTTAGGGATAGATCTGTGCATGAGAGCAGAGGGAAAATGGTGGAGGCACAAATGGCCATGGAAAACAATTTTAGCTTGGCTGCTTGCTTGAAAAAGCATGGAAAATGCAGCAAATGATGGAGGAGGCCCCTGCAGTAAGGAATGATGGAACGTGGAAGTGCATGTAACAAATGGGTGCATGCTATAGAAAATGGTGGAAGCGAATGCAGAAAATGGGGGAGGGCTCATGAATGGGTGCATGCAGGGAGGGCATTTGATCTGCCACAAAATGAGTTGCGTGCCCTCACAAAATGCTTTTCCCTTTTCTCTGGTTCACAAGCCAAGTGTACAAATAATGGTTGAGGTGCTAGAAAAATATCATGTGGACAAATATCAATTGAGGCCTATAATTTGATTAAAATGCATCGAATGATGGAGGAGTTAGGGCTTTTGGGTGCTGCGTGAATGGAGGAGGGTAGGTGCAGAAGAGATCAACAACGATGATGGATGCAAAAGAGTGGGTAGCAGAAGGGTGGGTAGGGTAGAAGAAGCATGGAGTTAGGGATTTTGTTACAGGAGACGTCTCAGAAAAGAAAAATGAGCATTAGAGCCAGATCGCTGCCATGGGGAGAGGCGCACTGGCAAAGTCGAAGCAAAAACCAGAAAACCTAAAAACATGCAACAAAGAAATGTGTGACTAACATGAAGTGAGAATAAAATAGACAGTTAGGTTTTAGGAAAAATAAGCATGAGATAGCGGAAAAAAATAAAAATAAAGTTAAAACCTAGGTCTTCGAGCGAACTACTCTGATACCAATTGATCTATCGTTCATGGCTAGATCTAGTAGCAAAGATCAAAGATGAGGCTAGGAGAGCCTTACCTCTCAAGGGAGAAACCAAAATACACACTCAAACCTAAAACCAAATGAGAGACACAAGAATGTCACCGAGAAAGTTGAATGCTTCATTAGGAGGCCAAATTCCTTTTTATAGAATTACAAAGGGACCTCATGGATGAGGCCAAAGAGCACAATAAATGAAGCTAATTATTTATACTAATATATCTAATATATCTACTTAATACATTTCCAAATACATAATGGGGAGTGTGGGCCTCCCATACAACCCATTTTTCCACCATATCTTCCCATGAGGTATCCTGCTTACTTGTCCTTTATAATCTTTTGTGTGTGTCTTGTTTCCTTCTCAAACTTTGATATTTTCTCTTGGTTTTGGAGTCAGCAGCCTTGTGACCAAAATTATGACAACAATGACAGTATCCATAGAATTTCCCTTTATGTTTGAGGAATCTATGATCTTCTTGCTTCACAACTTTCATCTTCTTCCATTGTTTCTGAGCTTCTACTGAAACACTCTTCCTTACTTTACATTCTCTAGCCATATGTCCAAGGTTATTACATTTGTAGCACTCTATGCCATATCTTTGAAGAGGTCCAAACTGCTTATGATTTATTCCTTTTGGTTTGTTACTAGATGTATCCTTCTTATATTCATAAACCTTTCCATAAGCTTTGCATTTCAGGGATTTATGAACAAAATTATTACAAGAGTAACAATGACCCAAAAAGATCTGTTGATATCTATTTGTCATTGGTCTATTAGACACCTCATTTGTTCCGTCTTTGTCATGAAAGTATAAGACATATTTCTTACTTTCTTCCCTTTTAATAGGGCTCTTTAGTGCATCATAGCTTCCTTCATTTCCACCTTGGTTTGTGACAGAGGAATATTCTGGCTCCTTTACTTTGTCTTATCCCAGACCAATTTTATCATTTGATGGTATTTGGCTACTTAAGATATCATCTAATATCCTTGAGTTGTTCTCAAACTTTGATTTGATATATTTTTCATCAACCCCTTTTCTAAGTTGAATAATATATTTTTCAAGTTTTTTAGAATCTTGGATTCTCTCCTTGAGGAGAACTACTAGATCTCCTTCGGTCTTCTTGGCCTCTTGAAGCTAGTTCTTCAAGTCCATAATAATTTGATTTGTTTCTTCTTGGTACTTTGACAATTTCTCTTTCAAAACTTTGTTTCTTTTCTTACATTTTTCAATTTCATCAACAACAACCATGTATTGAGCTTCTATGTCCACTTATGATTCCTCATCTGATTTTTTTGTCCCTATAAATAGGATTTCCACATCTTCACTTTCATCGTCACTATCTTCTTTGGAATATAAGTCCTTCTTTTTCTTAAACTTGTTTTTACCCATGGTATTATCTTTATGATAACAAGATTCTTCATGATCACTCTCCTCTTGTTTTGGGTAAGGACACTTATTAGAAAAATTTCCAATTCTTCCATAGTTAAAACACTTCAAGGGTAGCTTTCCTTTGTATTTCCCAGTACCTCTCTCAATTTTACTGATGAAAATATCTTCTTCATCATCTAGGTTCTCTAATTGGTTCTTGGATGGCGCTTGAACTCCTGCCTCTTTTCTTAAGGGTTCATTATGTCCCGTCCTCATCTCATATGCAGTGAAGATCCCATGTAGTTAATCTACTGTCATGTTATCAATGTCATCCCGTTATTCTAGAGTGGACACTTTTGAGTCATACTTCATTGGCAATGTTGTTAGTACCTTGCTCACCACTTCTCTTTCTTTTAATTTTCCTCCAAGACCTTTAATAGCATTGACAACCTCATCTACTCTTAGAAGGTATTCCCCAATATTTTCCTCTTCTTTCATTTTAAGGCTCTCAAAATGCCCTTTATATGTCTGAAGCTTGGATTCTTTGACTTTAGATGCTACTTCATAGATAATTTTTAACTTATCCCAGGCTTGTTTGGCAGTCTTGCGTTCACATAACTTTTGTAAATACAAAGTTTTTCAACCCACTCAAGATTGCATTTAGGGCTTTGGCATTAGCTTCATATTGGCTTATTTCCTTTGGGTCTGTAGGTGCTTGGTCATCTATTTTATACTCTTTCTCAATTGCTGTACAAACCTTCCATCCAAGGGACATCAGATGGCACTTCATTCTCACACTCTAGCATGCATAATTTTCTCCTGTGAATAATGGAGGTCTGTTGGTGGCTAAAACTTCTTGTTGATCCATAGTGGTTTTAAATAGAATATACCTTCCAGTGGTTAAAATGTGGTGAAGGAACCTGCTCTGATACCAATTGTTGAAATATTGGATAATACTAAGAGGGGGGTGGGGGTGAATCAGTATTTTAACTTATCACAATTTAAAACCACTTTATAATTTACTTATTAAAACAAATAATCAACAAGAACACACAGAACAAAAATTTATCGTGGAATCCCAATTGGGTAAACCACCAATACTTATTATTACTGCAAAATTGTTATTTACAAATGTTTTTTGCCTGCTCCTATAGACAAGGATGCTATTACACCCTATTTACTAGAAACTACTAGAAGGAGGCTATAACCCCTTGTTTGGTTAGCTACAACTGACAAGATGCTACTACACCCTATTTACCAGCTTCTGTTGGAAGGAGGCCACAACCCCCTGCAGGCCTATTTTCTGCCCTAGCGCCACCCTACCACCTATTTTTTTAGTAATCTTCCAGATTTCTTTACCCTTCAATCTCTGTCACGCTCACTAGTCTCTGCTTCTTCTTCTATGATCTGGACCATAGAGACACATTTTCTCCTGTGTATAAATGCCTTCATGTTTCCTATGGACACATATCTTCACTATTGCGTCATTTCATTGATCGTACCTCTTCATGAATCTTCCATTCATGACCTTCTGCATTCTCCATTTCTGCATCCATCTTGAGCCGTTGATTTTATATCGGGATTTTTCCTAACCATAGATCTCCCACACTGTGGTTTGCAGAATTGCGACTTTTCCAAATTGTCATTTCGAGATTTCTGCAGTTGTCTTTCCGCACCAACTGTTCTGCACCGTCGATCTCCTTCGACCTCTTCGTGATCGAACGAAGTTTTCACAATATTCCGTCTTCTGCTTTCCGAACCAATATTTCTACACCGTTGATCACATGCAGATGTTTTCTGGACCGTCGATCTTCCGGATTTCGGGTAGTGGAACACCATATTATTCTAGACCTTGATTTCTCATTTTCTGCTTTCCGCCTTCTGCATTCTGCTGATGGAATATTTTCCACACTGTCTATCTTTTGCGAATGTATTCATGACCGTCGATCTTCCGGATCACAGGTTCTCAAAAACTAAAATGTTGCGTTCACAATTATCCCCCTTCCGCTTTCCACCTTTCGCATTCTGCTGATGGACTCCTTTCCACACCACTGATCTTTTGTGGATGTCTTTCTAACCGTCGGTCTTCCGGATCACGAATTCTAAAAAACTCAAATGTTGCTTTCACAATGATCCTCCTTCCGCTTTGCACCTTTCTTCTGAACCGTTGATTCCTTTTCAAGTTCACTCCTATTTTTAACACTTACTCAATTTTTCATACTTTTGAATACGCAAAACATTTTTTTTTCTATTTTGGCATATTTATATTTTCTTCTTCTGAGACTGTTTGGTCAAGTTGATGGCATGGTTGTATTCTCTATAAAACACTCTAGAGATACACACTATCAAAACCTTTTTCACATCATCCTATGAGGCATGGCGGGAATTTCTTTAAGGTCACTTAGGCAAATTTACCATTAATTCCATGGACAAATTTCTTAATTTGGTCCAATATGCCTAAAACACTGTTTTGGCAGGTCCATAACTTTTTCTTCAGCTACTTTCAAGACAATCTAAAAACAAGGTCAGGCATGAAGAGAACCATTCTAAAATACCCCCATATGGTGCAGGCATTTAATCTAACCCATAATTTAGGGCGGGGATATTTTTTAGGCTACTTAGCCATTTTTGCTTGCTTTGGAACAAACCCCTATTTTTGCAGACCTAGAAATTTCTCCTCAGAAGTGAAGAATGTAAATTGAGACCATGAATAGATTTCCACTATAACAAACTATATCCTGGTACCATGGTGCAGGAATTTTAGTCAAACCATGAATTATGGTGGCCATTCTCTTAGACCCTTTTAGACCAGTTTTGACTATTTATTCCATACTTAGTCAATTTCCTGATTTTCACCAATTTGCCATATTTCTCTAGAATGATGTCATAATGCAACAATGATTTCAAATTCATGCCACATCATCATCTATGCCATGCCATTCCATCATATCTTCCATATGATCATCCATGCCATGCCATATCATCACTACCTTTGTCTTTCACTGAGTTTGTCCTGCCATCGTATCCTTGGCTATTCCTTTGTCATTACTGAACTATTTTGACATCGATGATTATCTATGTAATGGATCCTTTGTATTTTACTGATTTCATCCTGCTGTCATGCCTATTGGTTATTCCTTTGTCATTCGCGAACCCCTTTGACATCAATGACAACTATATTCTCAACAATGTTAAGTGTGTATATGAGGTATACTTCAATATTGCAATTTATTCGATGATAAGTAAGTAAACAACATCACACTAAGTATCATTCAACTAATAACCAATTACTTTCTAAGGTGCAATGTCATAAAACAAACATTATTCACAATGTATCCACCATATAAGTGCAATTATTGATCATGTATAAGCGTTTATCATAGCTGGAAAACACAAGTACAATAGTACATGAAATAAGATATGTATAGTTATGACAAAAATAGGTACAACATATATATACTCAGTCATAACATCACACTTAATATTTATAGCAGCATTAGTCATGTGAAAATGATAAGCAACAATATACACACTGGAGTCATTTATGTGTCAATCCTTATTCATGAAGGCACGTGCACTTGGTTGCAATAGATAGAAAAGGTGTTGTATGTACCAACAATAAGTGTTATTATAGCAACATGACTATATGCAAATGAATAACAACAGTAAGTACTCAGTCATTCATTATAGCAACATTAGTAAGAGTGGTTATAAGCAACAAAAGTGAATGGCAATGTAATGAATCAAACCATAAATTCACACATCTCTTTTTATCTACCTTATAACAAATTGAACTAGCGAGTTATGTGTGCATGCAGCTTGTTTCGGCAGCATATATTCCGTCAATTTCCCACAGTCATACTTATAGCAACATTATGTAATCATTCAACAAACTTGGCATTTACCAACTATCCATAATATAGGCACACACAAACTTGTATTTATGTAGTATTTTCCAGACTCTATGTATGAAGTAAGTATAATAGCAAAGTAGTATTCTTGTGTGATTATGGAAGGCTGAAGATTTTGACAATGGTTCACTTTTACTAACCTCCTAACCCTTTGTTGGTTTCTATGGCTAATGTAAAGAAAGGTACGACAAAATGGGAAGGCTACCATTGTAGGGGCAACCTTAACACTCGACAGAATCTTGGGAAGATGCTCACTGAAGGTGACCAACAAAGTGGAGGAAGGAAGGGAGCAGGGTTAAGGCTTTATGGAAGGCAACCGAGGGTTGGAATGAGGTAAGAAGAACATCTAAAGGGTTGTTAGGTTCCTAAAGGTAGGCTAGGGATTTTAGGGCAGAATTAGGACCGTTTTAGGGCCTTTTAGAGAAAAGTTTTGAGATTTTTGCGACTTTTGTATTTTTAGGGTTCCCTATAATTCTTCCTTAGGGTTTTTAGGGATTTATAGGCTAGGGGGAATTTGTAGGGAAGGTGGCCAAAATTTTAGGGAGGCCCAAAAGTGCAAAAAAAATAATTTTTTGATTTTTAGGGTTTCTAACATAAAATTGAAGACCTAAATTTGAGCTAAAACTAAACTTAAATTAACCCTAGAACTAGTTTTTTTAGAAGAGAAAAGTTGTGAAAATCAAGGGAAATAACACTATCAAAAATCCCTACCATAACCTAGGGAATCTAGGGAGGATGGCTAATCTAGAGAGGAAGAGTTCCTAGGATAAGCAACTAGCCTAGAGAAACTAAGGATAAACCCTAGGGCACCCTCACAAGGAGACGTGCCTCCCTCACAAGGAGATGTGCCTCAATTTGCTAAGGTGACAGGAATGAAAGGTAATGCCCTATCATAGGAAGAAGTGCAGCATTGGGGATACCACTAAGACTTGAACATGTGCATCCACCAACATTCAAACAAAAAGATGAGAAGCCTGACCTTTTTGTGCTCGTGTTCATACAACAAATCAAAACATCACCAAGCAAATAAATTCACCAAAGAATTACCAGAAAAAGCTTGCATTAACCTAGAAAAACTTCCTCAAGAGGAGCGTATCCATCCAAAGAGCCCTAGCAGGGGTAAAACAAGTGCATAGTGTATTATCCCATAGGTTCTGTTTTTAAAATGAAAGTGAGGAGATCTATTTATATGATCTCACACTCACTTTTTACAAAATATCCAGGCCTACATGCCTTAAAATAAGTCAACTTGAAATTATAAAATGTCAGCTGAAAATTAAAAGAAAGAAATAACCGCAGGTAGGCTACTTGGGGTATTTGTAACCGCAAGTTCCAAAACATGCTCAAATAAGTGAATCAATCCGAATGAAAGGATGTAGTGAGTTGGAGGGAGGGATTTATACCCCATCTAACCCTTAGAATGTTGTAAAATCCCTCAACACCCTCCTCAAATCATGGAAATGACCTGACATGGATGATGTCTTCCTTTGAGGAGATAAGGCCAAAAAGAGCAAGCACCAATAATCTAAGAGGTCAGGAGGGTGTCGTAAGTAGCTGTGAGTGGATAAAAATGTCTCACTGCTGAAGCAAAGGCCACCTGAGCATGCAAACATGAGATGTGGCAATGTGACCCAGTGGTCAACCCTCAAGGGCCCTAGACACCAACCATGACGTTAAAAACCCCATAAAAGGGAATTCAACAATGCCATTAAGCCATATTACTCCTAAAGGAATACCAAAGGACCCAACCATGACCACCATTGCTCGATAACACCCCTCATGGTCGAAGAAATTGGCCTTCTCTCCTTGGGGTACACCTGAAGGTGTGTTGGGTATAGGTGCGGCGTAACACTCTAGATGGATTAGTAGTAAAATACAAATTCCATTTGAAAACGTTGGATGAAGGTGGCGACAAGTCAGTGCCATCCATTGAAGTCATGGCATGGGATAATAGATTCATTCGATGAGCAACAATCATGGCATGGGACAACTAATTCTTTCATTCATGTCATGGTGCTCCCTCACATGGAACCCTGCAATTTTGTAAACGTAAAATGTGTTTTTTTTTAAAGGTATAATGTTTGGTTGTGAGGTCATGTTTTTCTTTTTCTGGCATAGAATTTAGTTTTCTTGTAAAGTGTACTTTTGTAATAGTCCATATTTGGTTTCAAATCTATAGTGGCATGATAGTTTTGGCATCGTGGATATGGATTTTGTTGTTTTATTGATTTCATAATTTAGTCTAAGAATTAACTACAAAGTTATATTCACTAGAAAGTTAGATGAAATTGACATGTGACAGGGATGATGCTCCGTAAAGTTGGATAAAATTGAAAATTTCAAGTGCCTCTTAATAATAGCCAAGTTTTCGGAGATGATTTCACATGGAAACATGGTCCAGTTATTCGATGATTTCACTCCCATATCAAAACCGAAAACATTATTTTAAAGCTTAAAAAAATAAATATGGATGCCACAATGCTAAACACCAAACCGGATAATAAGCAATCTCACAGACCAAACCCAAAAGTCCATAGAGGCCCACAACAAAACAACACAAAACAAAGATACGTCATCATGTTTAACAACCAAACGCTTGAAAGAAAAAATGAAAACCCATGTTGAAACCTTCAACACTGATGGACCAAAAAATCAGTCCTATCCAATACTAAATGCAACTAAAGATTGTGTTTCTAAGATTATAGTAGTGCATGTAGCTCTTGTATCTTCATAATTTATAATCCTAAAAACTAAAACTAAATCTAAAACTTACTTGACAAAAGATAAATGCCCAATCTTGTAGTATCCTGAATCAAGCTCCATGTGCAATCCACATCTAGACTTCTAAATTTGTAACCACAAAAAACATGTCTGCAAGGTGGTCGAGGTGGAACAAGTGTCACGATGCCGATGGTTGTAGGGCAGAGGGAGCAGGACCCACGATGGAAAAATACAAATGTCAAATCCCGACAGAAGTCCAATCTCATCCGCAGCGTTCCCTTGGTGGAACAGGTCGCAGGGTACCAAAATGGAAGAGGTGGCATGGTGCAAAAGGTGGTAGGAAGAAGTAGAAGGGTGCCTAAGGTGGTTGGGTGAAGTACCAGGGTGCCCATAGTGGCAAAGAAGCTTCCAAGCAACAACTAACAGGTCGAAGAAGGGTCCCAACTAACAGGGTGGCAAAATTTTTTATGGAAAAAGGGTGGTAGTCATTGTCGTTCGACTAAAAAATCAACGACAACGACTACGGTCGTCCTAATTTGTTATAAAGTTATTCAATCGGATAATTATTCATCCAAATAATTATTTGGCCTAATAACTATGTTACAAAAATTTGTTGCCGACAAATTTACCTGATCAACAAGCCCTCACACAGATTTCGAGGTCACCATTAATTTTAACAATCGACCATCAGAATTTATTCGGCCAGACATTTATGTAGTTGATGTGGCCAAATAAATAAAATTATTCGACTGAACAAATTAAAAAAATCGGATGAATAGTGTTCAACATGCACATCTGCCCCTCATTTCTCACTAAATAGATACCCAATTTCACTATTTCACCATTTTCTCTCTTATTCTTGGCTGTGTAGCTTGGGCTAATTCCAACAACCCATTTCTATTTTTCATCATCATTTATAGGATTATTGTTACTTTGATAATGACACTTCTCTCATCTTGTGTTATCCTTGTGGCCTTTGGAATATGTGGGAGTACCTCCTCAAAATATGTTTGTTTTTTTGGCCTTTAATGTAGTGTTATGAACCTCAACCTCATGCTTCTGCACCTCCTCAAATTACTTTTTTCAGTGACGCGAGTGCAACAACACTATCATTTGTTTGTTTCTTTTTCATTGATACATCCTCTTCTACCTTTGTCTACCAATACTTTTCATCCTCCATAATGTCCTCAAGTTTCTTCATCAGTACCTCTCTCTCTCTTGCAACCATGGGTTCACTTACTCCATTAACTATAGTTATAAATTTTTCATGTACTCATCCTTTTCGTAATACCTACCCTTTATTTATGTAGCAAATTTGAGATGAGTTGAGCAAGGAAAGGTAGATCTATCTTACACAGGTTAATGATACATTGCACCCGGATCTCATCTTTCTTTCTTGGTTCTTCTGCATGATAATAGTGACTCTTGAGGATTGGATCCACCCTACTACTCCTGCTTAATGATTCCATGATAAACCATCGAGTTTCCATTGAGTTGAGCTAATTATATTGTGTCCTTATGAGTAATCTATACCCACCCTTTATATTCCATCGAATTTCCATAACTTAATTTCATACATTAAAACTAAATCCCCTTTGCAAAGTACTTTGTTTGATAGGTTAGTCATATTAATCATTTTAACACCATTTCTAAACCATATTATTGTACCACACCAACTTAGCCAACAAAAAAACTTTCAAACTTGGGATTTGTACACCTGTTTTAATTCTACATTTTCTATTTGTTCAACTCCAGAAGCATACATAGGCTTCATCAAGTCCACATAAATCGACATCTTTAATGATCCCCATGTCTTTTTACCATGTATCATTATTGGACTCATTAAACTTGAAGATCAACCATGAATCCAAGATTTATCTATTTCATGGTCGACCCATTCTGTTCGGGTACACACGGTACTCCCAAAAGACCGAACACCTTGAGCAACCGCTTCACACAAATAGATCACAGATCAACACACTAATGTTTGTCACGTGGTTAAAACCCTTGAGAGGGAAACAATCCATGACCCTTGCCAAATAGCTACTTGGAGCAATTTATTATGCAAAAAAAAGAAAGTTACATGAGCTTCTTATAATCGATCAACTAGCCAAGGACCCTCTATGCTCTTTAAATAGAGATCATAGACCAATCAGGTGTTAAGCCATGGATCAATTGTAGGTATGATCTAAGAGAAGTTGAACTGTCGGATCACTCTATGTCTAGAACATATCGTGACCGTCGGATTAGAATATTTACAAATGCATACTAATGCATACTAAAGAAACACACTTTTACGTAACAGATATATTACACAAGTTGATCTTAACTAACTCCTAAGTGTCTAAATATCCTAACATCCCCCCTTAAGAACAACTTGGGATGGGATTGAGGGATTTACAAAAGTGACACTATTAGGAGAAGGAAGGAGGAATTAGAGCCTATCCCCCCTTAAGGACACATTCCTGAACTCCTAACATAGATCGAAGTTTAGAAAACTTTGCTTCTGTAAGAGATTTGGTGAAGATGTCTACAACTTGATCATCTGTAGGGCAATAGAGAACTTCGATAACACTATCATGGACAAGATTTATGATGAAGTGCATGTGTAGCTCAATGTGTTTGCTGCACTGATGTAGAACTGGATCTTTGGCAAGCTTGATGGCACTTTGATTGTCACACCAAAGTGGAGTAGGCTGCTGCTGCTCGAATCCAAACTCTGAAAGGATCTGTTAAAGCCATAAAGCTTCCTGACTGGCATTAACTACGGCTCGATATTCTGCTTCTGCTGAAGAAAGAGCAAGAGCTTGTTGTTTCTTACAAGCCCAAGTGACAGGTCCAGATCCCAGACTAAAAACATAACCTGCAGTAGATTTTCGATCATCAGGATCGTCGACCCAATCTGAATCAGTAAAACCAACCAACAAAGGTTCCCCCCCTGTACTGTAATGAACCCCAAACTGAATTGTACCTTGAATATATCAAAGTATTCTTTTTGCTGCTTTCCAGTGACTTTCATGAGGAATTTGCATATAACGGGCAACACGACCAATGACAAAGGAAAGGTCCGGATGGGAATGAGTTAAGTATAAAAGACTACCAACAAGCTGACAATACATGGTGGCATCTACTTCAGGGGAAGTACAAGTGGCAGAAAGTTTGACTCGAAACTGGAAGGGAGAAGGGGCTGGTTTATAATCTTCCATGTGGAAGCGACGAAGAAGGTCACAAGCATACTTAGACTGGCAAAGAAAGATTCCTTCTTTGGTTTGCAAGACTTGGAGACCAAGAAAATAATGCAAATGTCCTAAGTCTGACATTTCAAAATTTTGCTTAAGACTGGATTTCACATGGGTGATAAGTTTAGGGTCACTACCAGTAAGGATAAGATCATCAACATAAAGAACAAGTGTGATGAGATGGTTTCCTTCTTTCTTGGTATAGACATTGGGGTTAGAATGGCATCTAGAAAAACCAGTGTCAAGGAGAAAGCTATCCATTTTGGCATACCAAGCTCTAGGAGCTTGCTTAAGGCCATATACAAATTTCTTAAGGAGACAAACAAGGCTAGAGTTATTCTGAACATATCCAGGAGGTTGTTCCATGTAAATTTCCTCATGTAAATCACCATGTAAGAAGGCATACTTGACATCCATTTGATGGAATTCCCAGTTATGTAAGGTTGCAAGGGAAAGGACAAGGCGAATGGAATTCATTTTTGCGATAGGAGCAAAGGTTTCATTGTAGTCAATCCCTTCAACTTGGGAAAAACCTTTGGAAACTAACCTTGCCTTAAGTATTTCAACACTTCCATCTGATGCATACTTAGTTCTGTAGACCCATTTATATCTAACAAGTTTTCTTCCTTTTGGAAGAGGAACAAGATCCCAAGTATCGTTCGCCATTAAGGAACGATATTCTTCATCCATAGTTGCATCCCAATCTGGATTTCCTGAAGCTTCTGCAAAAGTTTCTGGATCATGATTCTTGAAAACTTGAGCCAAAAGAGAAGAGGCTCGTTGAAACTGAGAACATGTTCGACGTTGATCTCTAGGATCACCGGCAAGATCACCAGCTGCTTCACATGTTGAATGGACCCATTAAGGAAGTATTAGTGTTGGTGCAATTGGAGGAACATGAGCAGGTAGAGGTGGATTTTCATCCTCACTGTCATCATCAGAAACTGGAGTTGGAAACCTGTCAAAGAAGCTGGAAGAAGAAGAAAAAGAAGGCACAATTGCCGAATCAGGCTCGCAGGCCAAAGATGGCACATCCGCCAAGTTAGGCTCGTAGTCCAAGAGATTTTCATCAAATTTAATGTCTCTTCTAATGATTATATCATGTGAATGGGGCTGAAGAAGTATATAACCTTTTACATCTTCTGAATATCCAACAAATATGCACTTTTCACTTTTAGGCTGCAATGCTTTCACTATTTTTCATCCGGAATGTGAGTCCATGCTTCACAACCAAACACACGAAAGTGACTTACATTTGATTTAATTTTACTCCATGCTTCTTCCGGTGTTATACCTTGTAAAACTTTAGTGGGTGTGCGATTAACTATGTAGTTTGCACAATTTATGGCCTCAGCCCAATATTGAAGACTTAGTCCCTGAGATTGGATCATACAATTAGCCATTTTTTTTAAAGTGCGGTTATTCTGTTCAACTACACCATTTTGTTGTGGTGTATATGGAACAATATGCTGTTGTTGGATTCCTTGTTCAGTGCAGAAAGTAGTGAACTTTTTGTTAACATATTCTCCTCCATTGTCAGATCTTAACTTAATAATTTGATGACCAGATTGTTTTTCAACAAGGGCCTTATAGGCCAAGAACATGTTAAATACTATGCTCTTAAGTTTTAGGAAGTAAACCCAAGTGCGTCTGGAGTAGTCATCAATGAAAGTTAAGAAATATTTGAAACCAGAAAAGGAAGCAGATGGAAGAGGACCACACAAGTCACTATGCACAAGCTCCAAAGGAACCGAGGCATGCAAAGAGGCACGCTTGTCAAAACTGTTTCGATGATGTTTTTCAAGTACACAACCAGGACAAACACCATCCTTGCAAGATACCATCGAAAGACCAGTCACCATATTGTCTTTACATAGTTGTTGCAATGAGCGATAATTTAAGTGACCAAATCGCTCATGCCAAAGTTTGCTCGAGTTATCACTATGAACAACAAAAACTGAAGGAAAAGGTGATGACCCAAAGTTGTTAAATTTGTACAACCTGGTAATATCATCAACAGTTCTAGTAGCAAGGAAATTTTGAGGATTTTTAAAATCCTTGATTACAACTTGGTGAGGTGTAAACGTCACAATTTTACCTTCACCTGAATGAGTAATTTGATAGACTGATAACAAATTGTAGGAAATTTTTGGAACACATAGTACATCACTGAAATTACCATTTTCTACTAGAACTGTTTCATATCCTACAACACTTAAAGATTTATCATCACCAACAAATATTTGTTTGGTGTTACATTCATGCATAGTAGAAAATATGACTTGATCCTTAGCCATATGATAAGATGCTCCATAATCAATGAGCCATTCATTTGAAGTAGAAGAAGAAGATGCGGTATAAGAGTAACCAGAAGCACAAAGTGCATGTCCATGAGAGTTAGATTCTGAAGACGAATCTAGGCTGATGTGGTGCTTCTTCATTGCTACTTCCAAGGTTGCCATCTTCTTAAAACACTTAGATTCATCATGATTATCTTTCCCACAAAAATTGCAATGACGCTTAGTCTTCTTTCCTTTTTGCTTGGATCCTTTGTCATGTTTTAAAGAAGGAGCTGACTGAGAGGGTTTAAGACCCTTGTTGTTTGGCTTATTATTGTGAGAATTCTGTTTCTTGGGAGGCTTGGAATTTTCTTTCTGTTGGGACAATAAGGCTTTACCAGATGTATCTGCATTGTTAATTATTCCAAGATGAATGAGCTTATCTTTCTCTCTAATTAAAGAATAAAAAAATGATTCAAGACTAGGCTCTTGATAGCTAGCTGCAATCAACGATTCTTTCACGGAGTAGAATGTAGATACAAAAATAGAATATGCAGGTCCAAGTTTGGAAAGAATATGATAAATACATTGCTTGTCTTCTTTCTTAATCTTGCATTCTTCACATAAGAGTCTAAGAGTTTTATTCTTAGATAAATAGTCTTGAATGCATGAAAAATCATTTGGATTCAAGGAAAGCAAATCATTCTCAAGTTGATGACCCTGAATTTCATTGTGTTTATCAAACACAGATTCTAACTTTTCCCAAGCTTTATCAGGTTCATCAATTCCATATATGTGGAATCGCAAATCAGTAGATATTGACATCCCAATCAATCCACGAGCTTCATCACATCTATTTTCCCATTTAATTTCCTTATCACCATCAGTGGGTTCTGTTTCTTTCCCCGAGGTTATCCTGAAAAGTCCCCTACTTCGTAGAACATCCTCCATACGAGATTTCCATGAGAAATAGTTAGAACTTGTAAGTATGATATCATAAGGGGCAACCATACTGTAAAATAATAGCTAAAAAAACATAAACTATCTGTTTGGTTGCAAAGAGCTCAAGAAAATATGCGGTTAAAAAAAAACGGCACTGAAAACTGATTGTGGATGATAAAGTTATGCTTGATCAAAGAAAATGTTGAAGATGCCCCCAATAGTGACGTGACAGATATTAACTTGACCAACTAAAAAAAAGAACCCCTCTCTTTCCAAAAATCAACCTTTGACAATCACTTTACAATAAAGTTGCTTAGAAGTGAATCACTTTTGTAGAATAAGTGAGGTTCACTTTTACAATAATGTTACTTTTAAATAGTGCGGCAATAAATTAAAAGACTTAAGTGACTCACTTTTTATTTTATTTTATTTATGTGAGATGCACTTTTACAATAAAGTAACTTGAAAATAGAAATTGCATGCACTAAAAAGTAGCTTAATAAGACCTAAACTCAAGACCTATTAAGGAATAAAGCAACTTTGGACCAAGTGCGCTAAGTTTTAAAGGTACGTAAAAGAATGGAAAGAGGAAGGGTTTTCTTTTTCTTTTTTTCTTTTTACTCTCCTCTCTCGTTCTCTGTGCTTGCCTTTTTTTCTGCAAATCACAAAAAAAACAAAAAACAAAAACAAAATTTTTTTTTCCACACAATGGGGTTAGATCTTGGTTAGTTTACCTAGAAAGTTTATGTTTTCAAGTTTTCTCGCTGTTTTTGATTTGCTGTGATCGCATAAGGTGCACGAAAAAGAGCATACGTAACCGAGAATATAAGAAAAAAACTTTCCCTTACTATTTCTGATTCGCTGCGATCACGCAAGGTGCACGGCAAAGATCATACACAGTCAAGGAAGGCAACAATCCAAGACTGAAACAAAAAAAATCTAATAATAAAACTGATAAGATATGAGAGATTTAAAAAAAATCCGTCACTGTAACAATATACCTTCAGATTTGCCGAAATGGGTGTTTCTGGAGCAAACGGAAACGATTTTCGGTGAAACGAAAATATTTCACAATGAAAACAATGTTTCAGATGCAATGAAATGGCTCCCACGGGCCAAAAATGCACAGAAAATCTAGAACCAGAAATCCTTTCAAATTTTCGGTAACACCGGTTCCAGATTTTGATCAAAATGAAAGCGACTCTTCATAAAAGCTCTGATACTATATTCGGGTACATAGGGTACTCCCAAAAGACCGGACACCTTGAGCAACCGCTTCACACAAATAGATCACAGATCAACACACCGATGTTTGTCACGTGGTTAAAACTCTCGAGAGGGAAACAATCCACGGCCTCAGCCAAATAGCTACTTGGAGCAATTTATTATGCAAAAGAAAGAAAGTTACATGAGCTTCTCATAATCGATCAACTAGCCAAAGACCCTCGATGCTCTTTAAATAGAGATCATAGACCAATCGGGTGTTAAGCCACTGATCAATGTAGGTATGATCTAAGAGAAGTTGAACCGTCGGATCACTCTATGTCTAAAACATATCGTGACTGTCAGATTAGAATATTTACAAATGCATATTAAAGAAACACACTTTGACCTAACGGATATATTACACAAGTTGATCTTAACTAACTCCTAAGTGTCTAAATATCCTAACACATTCCTTGTAGTGTGGGTTTGACATCCTTTATAGTCTTTTATTTATCGACCTTATATTAAGCTTCGATTCAATTTTCATTTCCATTTCCGAACCTTTCATTTCAATAAAACTCTCGAAGAACATTATAACATGCAACGTATCATCCTTTTCCAAATAATTAATAATTGATAGAAGCAAGCTTTGGAATCAGAATTGCCGAGCACTGGTCATGATCACATCACCTTACTTGTATTTTTTTTCCATTCCACTATACACAGACTCCTTAATTACAATTGCAGGATGAAATGTCTAAAAATTAATTAAGCCACTGCTGTTTGACACTTGCAGCATGCTATAGACAATCCTCCGCATTATTTAATTTGATCTGCAATGGAGTGATATCATGTTCATAATTGAAGGCCAGACCTATAACTAAATGAGATTTATTATGTTCAAAATCAGTAGGGTTGCTCATTGGCTTGTTGTGATAAGGTTTAAAAGGTAGGTGAAGACTTGAAGGGTAGGTGACCTCTAGGATAAAGGCTCACTTGAATGGGCTTCAAGACTTCTCTACCCATGCTAAGTCACAAGTTATTGCCAATTGATATGTCTAACTTGCATCTAACTTACAAGCTGTTGAATATACTCTTCGGAGGTTATTGTTTCCGTGATTAAAAAAGATCCGTCTTATAAGAATTTTATTGTAGAAATATAAGAATTGTAGAAATTTAGAGAAATATCAAAATGTCTTCAGAATCCAACACCTAAAGGGTTTGCTTAATTGTAGAACAATCAAACCATCGAATTCTGGTTTGCTTAGGGTTTGCTTTACTCTTATGAAACAGAAAATAGCTTGCTTAGGGTTTGCTTTACTCGTTGGTTCTGATGAAATTATATCCTCCTCGTCGCGTGATATTTATTAATGGAGGCAATGAATGCTATTTCGCTCAGTGCATGAAATTGTTGTGGCTAGCTGAGGCCTGAAGGGCACCTGTCCAACGATGGTCTCCTCGCATAGTCGAGTACAACTAAATGTTGTTAGGATATTTAGACACTTAGGAGTTAGTTAAGATCAACTTGTGTAATATATCCGTTAGGTAAAAGTGTGTTTCTTTAGTATGCATTAGTATGCATTTGTAAATATTCTAATCCGACGGTCACGATATGTTCTAGACATAGAGTGATCCGACGGTTCAACTTCTCTTAGATCATACCTACCATTGATCCGTGGCTTAACACCCGATTGGTCTATGATCTCTATTTAAAGAGCATAGAGGGTCCTTGGCTAGTTGATCGATTATGAGAAGCTCATGTAACTTTCTTTCTTTTGCATAATAAATTGCTCCGAAGTAGCTATTTGTACGGGGCCGTGGACTGTTTCCCTCTTGAGGGTTTTAACCACGTGACAAACATTGGTGTATTGATCTGTGATCTGTTTATGTGAAGCGGCTATTCTTGGTGTTCGGTCCTTTGGGAGTACCCTGTGTACCCTAACAAATGCAAGCAAATATATATACCTCTATGGTTTTATAATTCGTTAAACTGATGAAGTTAACGTATAGCCTGATGTTTTTGAAGGAATTTCAGGCATGTGTCAGCTGCAGCTCAGAGTTTGAGCGACTGAACTGAAGAAACATGCACTTATATTCAAAACCCATCGATTTTCTGTAAGTGCAATTGCAGAAATGTGTAAGCTGGAGCTCAGAGTTTGAGCGACTGAGCCGAAGAAACATGCACTTATATTCAAAACCCATCGATTTTTTGTAAGTGCAATTGCAGAAAATCAAAATGTTGCGACCCCAGGGTGGTTTTTTTGTGTGTCTTGCTCTATTTTTTGGTGTGTTTGTGTTGATTTCAGGGCTAATTATATCAACAGAACTGGACATGGACTATCAAGCAAATGCATGCCCGAATTTGGAGCAACTTGTCATGGGGATACTTTCAGCAGTGATTCTCACGGATCCCACCACTCCTACTGCCTTGCTTCGTCTCCTCTTCCATGACTGCCAAGTTCAAGTAAGTCTCTGGGAACTTTGAATTTCATTTCATTCATACCAATGTTTCAATTCATTGTCTTCATATTAATGTTTCAAGTTACAACAAAATTAGCTATATATTTTTCAATGTATAAAGTGAAAACTTCGTTGAAATTCAAATGGAATCTTACATATAAGAGGCTTCGAACTGTAATTTGCATGTTCCAAAGCATATTCGAAGCCTACAATATACAACCATAGAAGCATTCAAAATTCCAATCTATATATAAGTTTCTGTTGTGATTTTAGAATTTATATGTGAATTCTGGTTGAACTCGTACTTAGTTGTAATTTGATTTTTACAGGGCTGTGATGCATCCATATTGCTGAATTCTGGAGGACCCATTTCATCGGAGCAGCTTTCAGAAAAGAACTTCGGAATCCGAAAACTCAACGTGATTGATAGAATAAAGTCTGCAGTTGAAGCATCATGCCCAGTCACAGTATCATGCACCGACATTATGGCATTAGCAGCTTGCAACGCTATTCGGTTATCTGGAGGGCCAACCATTGCGATTCCTCTGGGAAGAAGGGATTCAATCATAGCCAACAATGCATTAGCCGATCAATTTCTTCCCTCTCTAGCCATCAGCGTAGACCTTATGCTCAACCTCTTCGCTGCTAAAGGAATGACATTAGAAGAAGCTGTGGCGATGCTTGGTAAGGCTGAAATCTTTTCACTGAGTAGGCAATGTGTAGCAATAGCAATTTAGAATTTAAACATTTTGGAGTGGATATTTCCCATTTTTCTAGTACGTCCCATTTTTGTTTGGAGCGAGTGAAGGATGCTCAGTAAGACTTTAATCTTTAATCTTGTCACTGTGTAATCTTGTCAGTGTGTAGTAATTTGTGTAGTAATTTAGAGTGATTTATCTACATTCATTTTCATTTCATTTTGTGTGTCCATCTTCATATTTATTATAATTTTTCATCCACCCACCCATCTTCTTTTTATATCATTTTTCATCCACCTATATTCATCTTTAGTATCATTTTTCATACACCCATCTTTATTTAGTATTTTTTTTTATCAGTTTTTGCATCTAGTGGACACTTCACCATCATCATCATTTCAAGTGAGCACTCCACTATCTTCATCTTCATCATCGTTGAACACTCCACCATCTTCATCTTCATCATTAGTAAACACTCCACCCTCATCATCATATTTGTTCCACCATCTTCATCTTCATCATTAGTAAACACTCCACCCTCATCATCATATTTGTTCGAAATACCATCTCCATCTTCATCATTAGTAAACACTCCACCCTCATCATCATATTTTTTCAAAATACCATTTTCATCTTCATCATTAGTAAACACTCCACCCTCATCATCATATTTGTTCGAAATATTTAGAGTGAACACTCCACCATCTTCGTCATCATATTTGTTCATCTGATTTCGAGTGAACACTCTACCATCTTCATCATCATATTTGGAGTGAATGCTCCACCATCTTCTTCATCATCATTTGGGAATCTCATTTGGAGTGAAAACTCCACCATCTTCATCATCATTTGGGCATCTCATTTGGATGAACACTACCATATTCATCACCATATTTGTTCGTCTAATTTAGAGTGAACACTCTACCATCTTCATCATCATATTTGTTCATCTTATTTGGAGTGAACACTCCACCATCTTCTTCGTCATCATTTGGGCATCTCATTTGGAGTGAACACTCCACCATCTTCATCGTCATTTGGGTATCTCATTTGGATGAACACTACCATATTCATCACCATATTTTTTCATCTTATTTAGAGTGAACACTCTACCATCTTCATCATCATATTTGTTCATCTTATTTGGAGTGAACACTCCACCATCTTCTTTGTCATCATTTGGGCATCTCATTTGGAGTGAACACTCCACCATATTCATCATCATTTGGGTATCTCATTTGGATGAACGCTACCATATTCATCACCATATTTGTTCATCTTATTTAGAGTGAACACACTACCGTCTTCATCATCATATTTGTTCATCTTATTTGGAGTGAAAACTCCACCATCTTCTTCATTATCATTTGGGCATCTCATTTCCTATCATTTGGGCATCTCATTTCGAGTGTACCATCTTCCTCATCATCATTTGGGCATCTCATTTGGAGTGAACACTCTACCATCTTCATCATCATCATTTGGGCATCTCATTTGGAGTGAACACTCTAGCCTTCATCTTCACCTATATTCATCTTTAGTATCATTTTTTTTGCATGATTGGACACTCCACCATTTTCATCTTCCATCATCTTCATTTTCATGAGTGGAAACTCCACCATCTTTATCTTCATCTTCATGTTGAATATTAAGTGGTGAAGAGTGGACACTCCACCATCTTAATATTCAACATGCTCATCCTTTCAACATAAGCATCATTTAAACATCACAGGGAGTGAACACTCCATCCATCTTCAACATTAGCCTTGTCATTTCCAGCGAACACTCTATTATCTTCATCATCATCATTTGGGAATCTCATTTGGAGTGAACACTCTACCATCTTCATCATCATCATTTGGGCATCTCATTTGGAGTGAACACTCCAGCCTTCATCTTCACCCATCTTCATCTTTAGTATAATTTTTTTTTTGGTTGCATTAGTGGACACTCCACCATCTTCATTTTCAACATGAGCATCACCCATCTTTATCTGTAGTATCATTTTTTTTTTGCATGAGTGGTGTTGTACAGGATTATACACCTTATAACCTAAGGTCTGGGGTTACCAACATACTCAATAAACTTGCAGACAATTGACTCTAGAGTGCAGTAAAGGAAATAAGAGGATGGGAAGGACTTACCCGATACACGACGGTTGATCCTAGCTTGTCCTCTTCCTCTCTGCTTCTCCTCCAAAGTCTTCAGGGATGCTTTCTCCTTCACCTGTCAAGATTCAATCTTCCAAATACAAGATGATTCATATATATAAACAGGTTAGATAAATCATATATAGAATGCTGAAACATAAACATTTATCAAACCACAATACATGAGATACATTCAAGACACATATGGAAGAAGGATTCTCTTTATTATCAATAATGAAGAAGTTCAGATTACAACCCAACGCCTGAGATAAGGACTCCTCTGCAACCAAAGGATTCTGAGTTCCACTGCTCCAAATACTTCTGTATAAACTCCACCAGCATAACTTTGCTCTCCAAGTGTCTGTATTCAACACCCTCCCCAAGGCCTGTATTTATACATGGTGAAATAAGGCAGTTTCGAAGGTTGAGGAGGTTGAGACAGTTAAGGAGATTAAGGTAAATGGCTTAACTAATCTCAAGTAATCGCGTGTTTTTATTTTTAATGTCAAAGGGACATATTCGCGGGTATTAAGACTGACAACTTGCGTATGATCCGCGAGTTGCTATAAGAGCAACCCGCGTATACATCCGTACGCGACATGCAACAACCGACACTCGTGTATGATCCACGAGTTCCATATATAAATAGTAGCGTATATGACTTGACATAGCTAAAGGGTAAAAATAACCAGCTGGATGGATGATGAATGTAGTTCATAATAAGCCTATCTATAGTGTTTAGGGCAATCCTCAATCCATAGATGTCCTTTTGTGTGCCAACATGAGGGATGTCGACACTCAGACGGAGAGGTGCCATTCAGGTGGATAAGAGATGCCCCCTAATGTGTGAGGTCAGAGGGAAACGATGGCCGAAATACATTATAATTGTTATCTTTGGAGAACTTAGAAATCCAATGGAGCAGAGAGAGTACCTGAAACAAATACATAGTAATGTCATATACAAAGTTACATCTGAGGATGTTATGTTCAATTACTGAAACACTAGCTCCTTTACAATATTTGAGTACATCATATGATATGGGTATAAACCACGTATATTACAAAGGTGGATCGAAGCCACAATATACAATAATGATGAGTCTTCAAAGATCTGGAAGCTGTGTATAGGAATAGAACATAATCTTGCGCAACTTAGTCAATAGGTGAGGAACTAAGGTCTTCATAAAGGATCCCAAAGAACCAGTACAATCCAAGCCATGTGAATAAGGGTAAGCTGAAGTCAAACATGGAAAGGATTCAACAGTTTGTCAATCAATAGATGATAATCAACAACTGAAGCAAAGGAATTTACCAATGATGAAAGTGAATCCTGAGGTACTATCATCAAAATTCTAGGTCTTCGTCATTAGGAAGTGCTGAAATGGAACCATACTGTGATAAGGAAGGCAATAGATCCTCCAACGGATCATAAGAGTGACTAGGTATTGGGCAAAACAAGGGAAACACAAATAGATAACAGATATAACAATGATGGGATCAGGCTAAAGATCAGACATTGGGAAGAGTCCTTGAACAATGAGCACAACACAGAGATGACCCAAGGCAGCGTATAACTTATAGATAGAACAACTAGACTTATCTGTCATGCAGGAGACATGATCAGATTCCCCAAGTATAATGGACAAGAGGAGGAGTAAGAAACTCAAAGTAATAGCTGAACAAAACTAGACACTGAAACATGGATATCGGAAAACAAAGAGTGCTATGTTCAAGGATGACATGCTGCCATTACTGAAAACAAGAGAAAAATTCTTCCTTACCTTCCCTGTTAAATTTTAACGAGTCCAGGAAAGTCAACTCGGTTCCCTCTTCATTTTTTAACAAGCTTGAAGAGATGGGAAAATAATGCTTGATAGTGTCACTGATTTGTGGATTTAATGAGCCCGAACTAGTACATGCTCAGCTGGTGTTTTCACATTTCGAGAGTCTGAAAACGCCAAAGAAGACTCTAGGGGGGTCCTTTTTCATCCAATTTAGTCTCCTGAGGCCGAAAAAGTATAAAACAAACCACAAAAGAACTCTCTTAACTTCCGAAGAAAAAAAGGTGAACCTTTTTCGTACTTAGTCAGGGAGGTTCAAAAAAGGTTTAATTACCACCTACCCAACGCTCCTTCCAAAACAACATAAAATAGCTTGATTTTTACGAGTGTAAAGGAAAGCAAGATCACTCAGAAAGATCCATTTGGTTACGAGAAATGGGGCTTACAACAGTAAACTCGTTACTTTGTTCTTAAGTGTTTAACGAGCATGACAAAGACACAAAGTACACGCGGAATCTTTTTTATGTTTGGGTCCAGAGCACGAAAAAGAGAAAACTAAGCTCAAATCGGGTGTTCCTTTTCCGTAAATTTAGTCCCTCAGGTCCGGAAAAGTGATAAACCTATACCTGAGAATACTCTTCTCAATTCAAAAGAAAAGAGAGTGATCCTTTCTCGTATTATTCCGCATGGTCTGAGAAAGAGATAACCTACCACCAATGCGGATGCCCATTCACATATTCTTAACGAGCTTGAACGGACGAGATAACTCAGCAGTCAAGTCTATTTTGAAGGAGTCAGACCTGGGCCTAAAGAAACTCCATAAGGGCGAGGAGTCCTATAAAGGGATAGCTTGTAAAAAGAGATTCAAAAGAAGCTCTATTTGGCGTGAAAAATAACTAAAAGGATACCCCTGAACCTGAAACAGTGGCGGCATGAGTATCAAAGGATGACAAAGGCATATAAGAAGGATACTCATGAAAAAGGGGTCCTAGCCACGGAAGAACAATGGTAAAGACAAGGGACTAATGGCTTAGAATACCATAGTCCGTGCCAATATGTTGAATGCCAAGGTTAATGTGGAGTGAAAAGATGCCAACATGTATTGGAAATAACAAAACCACCCTATTGGAGCAACAACACTTTGTAAAAAGTGATAAACCTGTTCCAAGGCACAAAGAGTATGGTATTAGTTATTTGACATTTCAAACTATAGAAAAAGACCCACTTTAGGAAATATAATTTCTATAAATAGTTGAAATTTAAAGCAAATCTCACCATTTGAAATTTTGAGCCATAAAAAGCAAGTTTTACCCTCTACCTTTGATCGATCATTGTGGACAATTGGACCGACAAAATCGAAATCCGCCTGCTGCAGGTAAACCTACACCCTAAGCTCTTCAATTTGATCCAAGCAATTGTTAAGTATGAGTCTAAATTCCATATTTAAAAGCATCATAAACTGTAGCATGGTGCATACGCGAGTTGCTGATATGGAAACTCGCGGATATGCGTTCTATACGCGGGTTGTCTAATTAGACAGTCGCATATGATACGCGACATGTCTAAATAGACAGTCGCGTATACTGCGTGGAGGACAAAAGCTTAAATATAGTCAAATTTTTTTGAATTTTGCTACGGAAATACTAAATCAAAATACTTGTATTTTCTAGGTAAAATGTGGTTCTGGAATGGAGGGAAAGGGAGCACGAAATAATGGACCAAGCGGCGCTCCAAAGTGCGCCCACAATATAGGCATTGCGGACCAGTGGGCTACTGAAATTATTTTGTACATCACCCATGTGGGCCAATGTCCGCATTCTTGAGTTCATGGTAAATTATTGGGATCATGACTTGGGGATGTTCAACCTACAAGGTGAAACCTTAGAGCTCACCACAGAAGACATATATTTCATTACTGGGTTGTCACGACGGGGAGCATCGGTGAACTTGGAGGGCACTGGCAGGGGCGGTGACCCCTTAAGTGTCCAAGACTATATAAATGTGTTCTGTACACCAGGTACTCAAAGAAGAGGAACCAACGTTCCGATTGTAGAGATCTGAGATTTTACTCTCCAGGTATTAGCTAGCACCATTGTGAGAATTCAGGATCATCATCTTTACATTTGGCCACAAGGAACCAAATGAGGCTGGCAGTTGACTGTTTTAGAGGTGCTCTCTATGATTGGTGCTCGGGAGTTGCCTCCATCATGAGGAGACAACTATCTGACTGCAAGAGAGGAAGACGCAAGAATTTTGGCTATGCAAGCATATTAGTGGCGTTCTTCTTTGAGAGAGTACCAACATTAAGCCCTGCTATACCACTACCGATCAGATCTCCACGTCATCCTAGGCTGAGCAGGTGGGGAGACATCTTCCTCTGCCAAGGAGGAGGAGACTCAGTACACAGTGTCTATGATGATGACTTTTATACCTGGTGGGAACGACAGCTGCCGACACTGGAGTAGTTTCCATATGCCGGGATGGACTTCCGAGGTGACCCCGACCTTGTCCTCCCTCCAGGAGTTGCATGGGGAGAGCTAGGTAAGTAATTTTTAATTTTTTATAAATTTTTCAATGATAGATATATACACATGTACAAGTCTTAGCCCTATTCATGTGTCAAAATGCAGATATTGGACCGGTCTGCCCTGAAGGGAACCCTCGCATGTTCGTTTGTCTGGTTGTAGGTGAAGAGCCAGGATTGATTAGGGTACTAGAGGGGAAGCTGGCCAGGCTGACCCAACGAGTACCGACCATGCAGATAGAGCATATCTCTACAGCCATGCAGGAGTTTGTTGTGGGGGTTCCATCGGTTTGGCTACGTCTTTTCAGATGAGTGGTTAGAGCAGTGCTCGTATATATAGAGGTGGTGGAGGCTGCTGAAGCCGAGGAGGCTGAGTAAGCCAGAGTGCAGAGGGACCATGGGGACCAAGGTGGTCCTAGTGACCAGGGTGGTCCAGCTTAGTTCTAGGACATTTTGATGGACTGTGATCCACATTTTTGTACATTTTGTATATGATGGGATTTGAGGATCATACTTGACCTACCTATGGATAGATACTTTACACATATATATATATTAGTGTTTGTTGTCAGCTTATTTACAAGTGTTTTTCATATGTTTGCTGTATATCTTATAAAATGTGCGTGAGATTCCAATCCAAAATGTAATTAGCATATGCATCAGTCAATGAATTTTGGTTTCGTGGAATATGATTGAAAGTAATAACCTCAAAATGTCTTTCCAATAAACAAATTTGCATAAACTAACGTAATAAGATAGGATTTCATACCTGATAAGCTCGATTGAGCTGGGAAACCACCAATTGAGAGTCCAGGCGGACCTCAAGCTGAGTGATACCACGTGACAAAGCATCCCATAGGAGCTCAATGACAGCCCTATACTCAACAACATTATTAGAAGCAGGACCTAGACAAGCGCCTCCTGCGGCAACAAGCTGTCCCGAGGGAGAATTGATAACCCATGCTATTGAAGCTAGGTTACAAGTATGACAGCTGGCGCCATTAGCGAACCCTATATACCGTTCAGAAGACATCTGCAACAACCAGCAGATATATATATATATATAAAACAAAACTGACAACCTAATGTACATAAAAAATACATACACTAAAAATACAAGAAAAAGTGCTAAGCCTAAGTGTAGTACTTTTTTAGGTAGAGCCCCTTTCTAGGCTCAAGCAGCTTATTCCCATCAAAATCAACTAACTCATATGTGCCCTTACTTAATACCTTCGACATGACATAAGGTCCTAGCCACATAGCCTTGAATTTTCCTACCCCCAGAGGTTCTTTATCTTGGTCCCAAAGCAAGACAAGTTCCCCTTAAGAAAAAACCCTAGGTTTGACCGATTTATCATACTGAGATTTAACCCTATTTTTATGAGCCTGATTAGCAGTCAGCGCATCTCTGTGCTGTTCATCAAGGTTTTGTAAATGTACCAGATGTTGCTCAAGCTCAGTCGTATCAGGTAACACATGAATGGCTATCTTTAGAGACGGGATTTCACATTCAATCGGAGTAACTGCTTCCACCCCATGAACGAGTTGGAAAGGTGAGAAACCCATAGCAGTCTTTACGTTGGTTCGGTAAGCCCAAAGAGTAGTATATAACATGATGTGCCAGTTAGAGTGGGCTGCATCAATTGTACGTTTAAGGATAGTTTTTAAAGTCTTGTTGACAACCTCAACCTGACTGTTTGCTTGCAGATAGTATGGAGAAGAATGTTCTTATTTGAATCTGAGCATGATAGTCAGTTCCTTCATCAAGTTATTTTGAAAATGACTGCCATGGTCAGTGAAAATCACTTTGGGTATACCGAAGCGTGCAATAATATGATTGAATACAAAGAAAGCTGTTGTTTCCCCGTCGAATTTGAAGGTAGGCATTGCCTCTGCCCATTTTGTAAAATAGTCAACAGGAACAATGATGTATTTATGCCCCCTAGCCGAGGCTAGGTTGCATGTCACGTAATCAATCCCCCATTTCATGAAGGGACCTACCGAGACAACGAGAAATAACGGAGCAGGATGTGACCGCATTTTCCTGGTGTAAAGCTAACACGGATGACAGTGCTTCATTGCTTCCACACAATCCTTAAAGATCGTGGGCCAGAAATAACCGGCACGCAATATCTTCTGGGTCGTTGCTAAACCAGATAAATGACCCCCACACGCTCCGCTATGGGAATCATTTAGGACAATTTTCGCTTCCTCATGAGTAAGACAATGACACAAAATAGAATCTACCCCTCGTTGATATAATGTATCTCCTATAATGAGGTTGTTCTTGGCATGGAGGCGTAATTTACGTCGTTCCTCCCTAGAGGAAGCTGCAGGATACTTCAAAGTCTGGAGATATATAAGAATATCTCCATACCAAGGATCAGAGGTGGATATCAGGAAGATGTGCTCATCTGGGAATGAGTCATCTTCAACCAATACATCTTCTTCAGTAGGAAATTCTTCTATAAGCTCAGCAAAAACTAAGGACTTCTTTGACTTAGTGGAATAGAAATCCAAGTCAAACTCTTGGAGAATGACTATCCATTTGTTAAATTTCCCCCCAACAATCCGTTGGGATAAAACATATTGGAACGGATTCACATTCGCCACTATCGTGGTGGTCCTCAGTAAAATGTAGTGACGTAACCTCTGCACAGCATAAACAACTGCTAAGGCTAATTTCTCAACGTGGGAGTATCTAAGTTCAGTTCCAATCAAAGCATGACTAAGATAATAAACGACATGCTCAACAAGCTTATCGTCCTCCTGGACTAGTACTACCCCAATGGTCGACTCCGACGTGGCCAGATATAATATAAAATCCCTAGAATAATCTGGTGGACATAATAAGGGTGCCGACATCAAATATTTTTTCAATGCCTCGAATGCAAGTTGTGCAGTTTCATCCCATACAAATGGGGTGTCCTGTTTGAGCAGGCACATGAAACCCTTAGTGATCTTGGCATAGTTAACAATAAAACATCGAAGAAAGTTAGACTTTCCTTGCAGGCTTTGAAGTTGCCTGAGAGAACGAGGAGGATGCAGATTTACAATGGCCTCAACTTTCAATGGATCTACCCGGATACCTCTACTAGAGACAATGAATCCGAGTAATCTTCCTGACTCGACGCAGAATACACACTTGTGGGGATTCGAGCGAATCTTATAATATCTGCATCTTTCAAATATCAACCGTAAATGATCTGGATGTTGGATCCTCTTACGAGAATGTGCGGGCAGATCATCAAGGTATGGTTCGACAATGGCTTTAATGTCATGAAAAGCAAAGTTCATAGCCCGTTGAAAGGTTGCCCCAACATTTTTCAATCCAAAGGGCATTTTCTTATACGCAAATGTACCCCAAGGGCAAATGAAAGTAGTTTTATGTTGGTCTTCCGGTTTTATTTGAATTTGATTGTATCCGGAGAAACCATCCATAAACGAAAACACCTCACTTCCCGCACAAGCATCTATGATCTAGTCTATAAATGGTGTGGGATAGTTGTCCTTAGGACAGGCTTTATTGAGGTCTCTAAAGTCTGTATAAACGCGAATAGTCCCTTGATTTTTATCAACAGGAACAGGGTTGGATACCTATTCAGTCAAAGCTATGGGATATATAAAACCAGCCTTCAATAGATTTTCAACTTCTGCCTTCACAGCCGCCGCTTTGGGCGGGTTCACGGGTCTTAATTTTTGTCGAACTGGCTTGGCATCAGGATATGTTCGGATTTCATGTTGAACAATTGATGGATCTATGCCTGGCATCTCCTCATATGACCAGGCAAAGACATCGCGGAATTCCTTAAACAGGGAAGTATAGATAGCAATCTCCTCAGGAGAGCAGTTTGCACCTATATATATGTTTTCCATGACATCAGGGTTTACAGAGATGTTAATAGGTATAGTGGCGGAAATATTTTCCATATTCCCCTCGGCAAATGTTCCTTCCCTAGGCAAGGGATTGATAGGTATATCAACATATTCTGACAGTCTCACGCGAAACTCTTGGTTTTCTATTCTGCTTAGTTCTGGAAGAAAATAGGATTGATGATGAAGATCCTCACAAATCTTATCACGTCCACTCATGGCTTCCAGAATAGCTTCATCGGAAGGTAAAACCATGTCTAAACAATCTATAGAATGCGAAGATTTTTCAACCCATGCGGGAAAATAGCCTTCTTCCAGATCGTCTGAGACTGTTAGAGGATCTGGAATGGGATCAACAGTGGCTTGAGTGATGGCTTGATAAGCCACTTCCACTGTCGATAAGGGCACTTCCGGTTCGTGTGGGATTGGGAGAACCCAAGGATCGGTCCTATCAACAACCATAGCTATGGACTTCCCCACACTAGTAGAACCAATGTAATTAACCAGGGCTGGAAGATCAAATGTGCCCATTAGTGATGTGTACATTCCAACCCCCAAGCTCTGTGCAGCAGGTTTGACCTGTTCAACCAATGGCACAACGGACTCACTAGACTCTAAATGACCTTTTCGGGTAAAATCAAGTTGATCAATAGTAATCAACTTGCCATCATGTGGAAAAACCACTACACGAAGAACGACCGACGCAATAGCGGACATCGCATAAGTCCAACTCCTTCCCAGAAGCAGATTATAGTCCAAAGGAGCATCAATCACTTCTACTTCAACAGACACTGCTTTTCCTGCCAACTTAATCTCAAAAGCCGGCAGGATACCATGCGGATGAAAGGATCTTCCATCAAAAGCAGTAAGCAAAGTGTTTGATGGGACCAGCTCTGGGGATCTAAGAGCTTTCCAACAGGTCAAGGACATAACACATGTAGAGGCCCCCTCATCAACAATTGCCCTTCCAATGGTCTTACCACCATGGACAACATCTATCGATAGGGCTACATGGTAAGGCAAGCAAATTTTAATGTCAGATAAATAAAATTTTGCCATGAGACTCGAAGAGTCCATACTGCCTAAAGCTGCTAAGAGGGCATCCCGCTAAGCGGGACAACTCTGTAACACCTCTAAAGCTGAAATTGCACACGGGGTTTGAGCTAAGTCTTCAACCACGGAGTAGTTCGAAGCAGCCCTAGCATTAGGGTTATGCAAGGTCTTCTTGAAGACACCTTTCGGTATCTTCGGCATAGTTTCAGCAGGCTTCTCTATTGTGAGAGGGTTAGAAGTTTCACCTACAGCTTTACCCTTCTCAGGAGTCTCTTTCTCATAGTTTTTGTTCCTTATCTGCAACAAAGTCGAAGATCGAACCATGTTGATATAGTTTGGGTCAGGGGCAGTTTGAGTGCCCCCTGCTACGTTAGAAGCTGAAGCAACGTTCTATCCTTGGGGAAAATGATCCTTCAGGACAACCGGTTGTTGAGCTTTAAGCAGCTTCTAGGCTTGATCCATAAGGGGACAAAGGTGAGTAAGGTGGTCCTCTTGGCACAACTTACAAGGGAACTTGACCTTCTTCTTTTCTTTCTTGCCCCCATCAGCATTGTTTGCGGGCTTTTGCTTGTTTTGGTTTCCCTCTCCCTTTTTACCTTTCTTTTTCTTCCCATCGGGCTGCTGATTGCCCTTTTGAGAGGTTTGTGCAAAAACATTTGCATTATGGGGGGAGGGGGTAGCCTTTGCTGCCTCCACCGTAGACTACTTGAAAGACAACTGGTGAAGTTGTTTAGTCAAAGACTCTACGGTGGGAGAGTTAACGGACCCAACCACACCATCGGCATGGAGTCCAGGTTTAGGCTTCTCCACATCGTGCGAAGGCCTCGGTGCCTCAGGGATGATCTCATATAAGATCCCAGATTGTGAATAAATCAAGTCCAGTTGCTGGGCCCTGAGTATGGATTCTTCTTCATTCGTCACTCCTGAGGTGGATATGTCCTTAGATATGTATGGCAACAGAGATTTAAGGAACCACTCTAAAAGGAACTCAGGAGGGATAGTGGCTTTTATAAGGCTCTTTCGCCTCCTCCACTCTTGGATGTGATCCGAGATGTGGGTAGCCTTGTTTTGTCTAAAAGTAGACAACAAGTCCATTCCGAAATCATATCGGATGGGAAGCTGAAAGTGGCTAAGAAATGCACTAGCCAAGTCCCAGAAACTACTAAAAGCAGCAGAAGGCAATTCAATATACCATTTTGCCGCAGTACCTGTCAAGGTCCTCTGGAACAATCTCAACCTAACTGAATCTTCATTCAACGAATTTGAAGAACACCATAAATGGAATGTGGTGGCATGAGCCCCAGGATCTTCACCAGTTTTGCCTTTGAACTTAGGGATGTCCGATGGCAATTTGGTGGCAACAGGTGGCCACAAGGGGTCATGCCTCACCGGGGTACTAAATGTGCCAGCTTGGGAATTAGAGGGACCTGCCCTCGAATGCCCATGGGTAAACGTGGGGTTGCCCCCTGCCACCGGTTGCGAAGTGGGAAGATTGCTATGAAAAGGATTCCATCCGTAAGCCACAGGATTGTGTGTGGGAGGTGCAGTGTAAGAATTTAGGGTCGTCCCCATAGAAGCAGGGGTCTGAAAGATAGGAGCACGTATCCCTCCGCTAAACAACGAAAATGGAGAGCTCGTGTAAGGGACCGAAATAGGGGTTTGGAAACTTTGCCCATAAGAGGTGTTGTTCCCAAACTGCACTCCTACATAGGAAGGAGATGGACCTACGTATGGACTGGATGGGGGAATGTGCCCCCCATTCCAAGGAAATCCTTGGACAAATGCCAAGGATCCTACCGAACCACTCTGGGTAGTATATGGAAAGGAAGAAGGAATAGTAGGTATACTGGGGATCCCAGTAACCATGTCCCCAGAAGTGCCTGCTATGTTTGAGTGAACCGGTGGTTGAACCACCCGGCTCGCTGGAGTCAAAGGTGTAGAATGTAGACTAGATCTAGGGGCACTTACCGGGGAAGGTAGTACCCCTTCAACCGTAATGGTTGAGGTGAACACAAAAGGACTTTCTTCCGCAGAAGATATGGTCCTACCCACAGGGACACCTAATACAGGTGAATCAAAAGGTCTAACCTGAATGATCACATGATCGTTTAAATCAGTCAAGGGGGTGTTAAATTTTCTTGCAAACTCGTCAGTCTGCAATTCTTCTATCTCAATTGTATCAAGATCAAAACGGTTAGCTATCAGTTCTGGTTCACCAAGAACTTCACTTATCCCTACCGGTTCAAATGAACCGTCAGTGTCTAATCTCCGCCTTTGGGGTAGAGGTGGAGGCTCCAATGTGGTGAGAGGAGAAAGGTTTCTCAACCTTCTTGACCTTCTAAAAGGTTTGTCCTCCAGAATTGAAAATTTGACAAATCACACCCTAAGGCCAACTAAACATAGGCAAAACCACAAAGCATACGCTATAAAAATCCTAAAGCCTCAAGCAATCAAACCAGGGTAAAAGATATACTTTTCTGAAGAAAGATGATGAACGATTACTTGGCGTTCTTGAAGTGGTTCTTAGGCACAAGTGGAGGAATCACCCAACTGCTCTCCTACACTTTCAACAAGGGTTACCTTCCAAGCCCGTTCAAGGTGAACCAGAAATAGCCTTCCGGTTTACCTAGGTATGAACCCTAAAAGTCAAGAGACTAAAGGCTACCTTAGCTCTACCAACAGTTTGGGGGGACAGTCACAAGCCTGACTCGTATGCATAGGCAGGGTAGCTGAGCCTGAAAATCTGTCTAGGACAGAATCCCCAGATTCGTAAAAGTCCTGATCTAAGCTTTGACAATAATTCAAAGGGTTATCTCCTCTGTCCAAGCCTCCACGCGGCCTCGTGCTTAACTCCCGTTTGAGAGGAGCTTCCCAGATACAGTCGATAAAGTCAAGGATTTACCTAAAGAAAGGTCCACTACGTCTGAGTTTTATAACTTGTGGGAAGTTTACACTTCCTAGCCCACAAGTCTAGCCTAAGCTAGTAGGTGAAAGGCCCCTAAAAACAAAAGATTACTAGTAAATTTTAATTATGCGTTCATTTTAAAGGGTTGTTACTTACTCAAGAATAAATGGAGTAATATACTTATGGTGTTTTTGACTCAAAATAAGAAATAAATGAAAGTAAAGGTGTATTCAAAGCAAAATTACCATTATTTAAAGCAAACTTCTTTTCTTTTTTGCAAATATATATTGATGAACTGAATGCAAACGATAAAAGAAACTAAGCCTATGTTTTTTGTAGCTTTTGAGATTATATCTTTAAACTGAAATAAACACTACTTATGCAAAAAACAAAATGCAAAAGCTTAACAATGTTTTCTTTTCACTTTTAAAAATACTCAAAATTCTACCATGCACCTAAAATGCACTATACTTGAGTAAAACTTGAATCAAATAAACTGTATAAAAGCAACAAACTGAAGCAAATAGGCTAACAGAACCAAAATACAACCAATAAAGGAAGGCTAGGAACCCTAGCTTGGGTGCACACAATGACAAAAATCACTGTAGACTTGTAAAGGCAAGTGATAACCAACTACTGTCACAGGCTAGAATGGAAAAACAATGCCCAAGACCCTGATCACTGATCTGGATAGAGACACTTCACCCTATAATCCCAAACAGGCCAAGCTACTTCAGCATGCAAACAGAAAATAAGCCAAGCAAATGAACCCAAGAGCTTTCGAAAAATCACAAAGTGTGGTCACCAAAGGTATTCAGACAAGCTATACAACATTCATAAAGAAAATCAACTCACAAACATGGATTACACAAAGAAAGCAACAAGCAAACCTTAACTTAAAAAATCCCTATTTCCAGGCATATACGTGACTGTATAGAAGGGCAACCCGCGCATGATACATGACTGTCCAGTAGAGCAATCCGCATATGCAGGCCTCTATACGCGACTGTGCAGAAGAGCAACCCGCGTATGGGTACAAAATTTTTCTCCAAAAAACAAGAAAAATCCACAAGACTTTCAAACACTGAGGCAAGTATGAAACAGGATAAAAGACCACACACAGACTTCCAAGCAAAGACTGGTCAGGGGTGACAGAAACAACCTACAGTAGTCTGGGCTCCCCAGCGGAGTCGCCAATTCTGTTGTACAGGATTATACACCTTATAACCTATGGTTTGGGGTTACCAACATACTCAATAAACTTGCAGACAATTGACTCTGGAGTGCAGTAAAGGAAATATGAGGATGGGAAGGACTTACCTGATACACGACGGTTGATCCTAGCTTGTCCTCTTCCGCTCTGCTTCTCCTCCAAAGTCTTCAGGGATGCTTTCTCCTTCACCTGTCAAGATTCAATCTTCCAAATACAAGATGATTCATATATATAAACAGGTTAGATAAATCATATACAGAATGCTGAAACATAAACATTTATCAAACCACAATACATGAGATACATTCAAGACACATATGGAAGAAGGATTCTCTTTATTATCAATAATGAAGAAGTTCAGATTACAACCCAATGCCTAAGACAAGGACTTCTCTGCAACCAAAGGATTCTGAGTTCCACTGCTCCAAAGACTTCTGTATAAACTCCACCAGCATAACTTTGCTCTCCAAGTGTTTGTATTCAACACCCTCCCCAAGGCCTGTATTTATACATGGTGAAATAGGGCAGTTTCGAAGGTTGAGGAGGTTGAGACAGTTAAGGAGATTAAGGTAAATGACTTAACTAATCTCAAGTAATTGCGTGTTTTTATTTTTAATGTCAAAGGGACATATCCGCTAGTATCAAGACTGACAACTCGCATATGATCTGTGAGTTGCTATAAGAGCAACCCGCGTATACATCCATACACGACATGCAACAACTGACACTTGCGTATGATCTGTGAGTTGCATATATAAATAATCGCGTATATGACTTGACATAGCTAAAGGGTAAAAATAACCAGCTGGATGGATAATGAATGTAGTTCATAATAAACCTATCTATAGTGTTTAGGGCAACCCTCAATCCATAGATGTCCTTTTGTGTGCCAACATGAGGGATGTCGGCACTCGGATGGAGAGGTGCCATTCAGGTGGATAACAAGTGGACACTCAGCCATCTTCACCATCTTCATTTTCAACATGAACATCACCCATCTTTATCTGTAGTATCATTTTTTTTTGCATGAGTGGACACTCGGCCATCTTCATCTTGAAGATGAAGATGTTGAAGAATGAAGACTCCACCATCTTCATCTTCAACGTGCTCATCATCTTTATCATCTACATGCTCATCGTTTCAACATGAACATCATTTAGACATCACACTTGGAGTGAACACTCCATCCATCTTTATCTTCATCTTCATTTTCCACATCAAGACTCCTTCCATCTTCATCTTCAGCCTCCCTTAGCATTCGCATTCAACTTCAACTTCAACTTCAACTTCAACTTCAACCTCTCCATCCATCTTCATCTTCAACATCAGCCTCCCTTAGCATCCATGAGGCGCAGATTCGTGGATGTTTCACAACTTTCTCGTCTAGTAAAGATACACGTAGATTAATTGATCCATTTATGTTGCAGGTGCACACACTCTGGGCGTTGGGCATTGCATTAACGTGGTGAATAGACTGTTTCCACATAAGGAAGCAGATCTAGGCACCGTCTACGGCAACTTTTTGAGTGTGAACTGCCCCACTGCAGTTCCTTTGACCAACATCACATTCATTCCAAACGACCTCACCACCCTACGCTTCGACAACCAGTATTTCAAGGATATAAGGAACGGCAGGGGGCTGTTCACCATCGATTCTGCCATTTCAACGGATCCCAGAACAGCATCCATTGTTGCCCGTTTTGCCAACGACGAGAACTATTTTTTCCAGGTCTTCTCTACCGCTTTTGTCAAACTTTCATCCGCCGGAGTCCTCACCTGCAATCAAGGCCAAATTCGCACCAACTGTGACTTTGTGAATTGAAATTATATGAATGCTTTCAGTTTGCTGGATACTGTAAATAACTATGAAAACAAAATGGCTATTTTTCTGCATCACTGAATCTCCTCTGCAGACGATAGATTGAATGACCCCAGAACCCTTCCGTTAAATGTGTCGACTAACGTGATACGAAGGCAGAGATGATCCTCCAAATGGCGTTTTCGAGTTACAAATGTAAATCTATGATGTAACTTTTCTCGTTGAATTCGCCATTTAGGGTTTCATTAATAGCGTCGCAGCTTCGAAATAAGTATATGATAGAATATTTGGCACGTATTTATGTTTTCAGGTCAGGGATTCTCCAGAAATTTGGGTGACCACATTTTTCAGACACAAAGTTCAAGATACATTCTTCATAAACTTTTGTTTATGGTTGGTGGTGGGTATGTGGTTGAACTTAATTTGAAGTTACTTAGGTTTTTGAGAATTCTTGAATCGACTTAAAACCTTCGAAAATCCTTAAAAGCTTTGGTTTCATCTAATTTATAAAAAATGGAGTGTTTCGCAAATTCAAAGCCTTCAAAAATCATTAAATATCCTGAAATCATACTTTAAATTAATGTATATCTCATTTTGTTAATGTTCTTAGGATATAATTTAATGTATATCTCACTTTGTTAATGGAGTGTTTTTCAAATCCAAAGCCTTTAAAAATCCTGAAATATCCCGAAATCATAGTCCAAATTGATGTATATTTCATTTTGTTAATGTTTGTCGTGTTTGTGGGACAAGGAATCTTTTTCATGAAATCATACTTCAAATTAATGTATATCCCAGTTTGTTAATGTTGGTGGGACAAGAAATCTCTTTCACGTAAGGATTTGACTACTCAAATTTATAAATGGAGTGTTTCTCAATTTCAATGCTTTTAAAAATTATTAAACATCTTGAAATTATTGTTCAAATTGATGTATAATTCACTTTGTTAAGTTTGTGGGACAAGGAATTTTTTTCATGTAGAGATTTTACTACTCAAATTTAGGGAGGTATACATATTGCTCCATCAAAGACAAGAAAGCTCTATAAGCACACTTTAATGCTCCTCCATCAAAGAAGCCCATTGGATGCTCCTACAAAAGAGAAGGGAAGGAGTAACATCTTCGACTACTGATTAATGTCTGTTTACTCTCTTCAGAAAAAGATGATAAGATGTTCAAATATATGACCTCAGGTTTTTGTAAAAAGTTAGAAAAAATGGAAGCATTCCTAGCTTTCCATACCTCCCACATCATAAAAAATCAATGTTCCCCCAAGTTTCCGGGACGCAGGAGCGCGGGAGCGGGGAAACGCACATTGGGGACAGGTGGAGACCATCCCCAAATTTTAGTGAAATTCGGGGGGGAGGGGGACGTCCAAGTCTTAATAAAAATAAATATTATAAATTATTAAATCCCATCAATAACAATTCAATGATTCATCCCATGTAAACTACTAAATGTAAATAATAAATAGTAAATACTAAGTTTATCATTGTGCAATGTAAACCAGAATATAGCAAATTGATAATACAAACACATTATACAATTCATCATGATAATTTTCAAATTTGTCATTTGAATCTTGATATTCATATTTCTAATTTTAGCCATTGTAATTGAAAACTTGAATTAATGATATTGCATGCTAAAATAGTGAAATAGTAAATTACTAAAAACTAAGCCTGAAACAGAGGCTAAACAACAATTAAAATTAAAAATTTGTTTTTTTAAACTGAAATTGGGAAAATCGTGGGGGCGTCTAGGATCCCCGCAATTTCAGTAGGGGGAGTGTGGGAGCCCCCCTTTACCAGAGTGCGTTGCAGAACAGGGGGACACGCCCCCTTGTGAGTTTCTGAGAGTTTCCTGATTTTGGGGATGTTGGGAAACGTTTCCCCAGGATCCCCCGAGCCCCAAGGGCGTAGGGAGCGAGGGGGGCGTGCCCTCGACCCTGGGGGCGAGTTCCTGTGTAACACTGCAAAAAACGGGAGGTGACTGTATTGATATTTTCTTCTATGCCAAACCTCTAAATTATCAAGCACTGTAGCACCATCCCAACTATGTTGGATTTAAATTGATTAATGAGTAACAACCAAATATCAAGGAAGAAAGCATAGTCTCCAAACATATGAGAAACCAAATCCAACTTTAAAAAGCACAAAGGACATCTTTCCGGGCCCACAACATCTATGCCCTGTAAAACCTCCCAAGTTAGGATCTTATTTTTCATACACAACCATGAAAATAACTTAATTTTTAATGGGAGAACCCCTTTCCACAACTATTTCGTCCACCATTCAACCTCAAACGTGCTATGTGTTGAGATACTTGACCGATATACTAGTTTTGCAGTCACTTGGCCTTCTCTGGAGTTATACATCCAAACCAGCTTGTCAGAAATTTCAGAAAGAGATACATTCCCTTGATTAAGAGCATATATATACATGTCCCATTCCTCAACAATCATGTTCGTCAACCCCAAAGCCATAGAATTCTCCCACTTAATAAAACCTGTAGCTTGATGAATATCTTTCAATACATAAAGATTTCGAGGATGAAGCTCCCGAACTAGATCTTGAGAGAGTAAGGAGTTCTCCCCCATTCCACAAATAAGATCAATTCCCATGAACATTTGAAATCCCTTGCCAACCTGCCAGCTCAAATCCTTTGAAATAATTGGTAGGCTTTTGATCAAATTGTTCCAGATGGTCCAAACATAAGATTTAAGTCTTGTTCCTGCTCTCAGCCATTGAATGGGATCCAAACCTTTAAAATATTTAGCCTTAATAAGTTTCCCCCACAATATTGTACTGAATAAAGATCTCCAAAGAGATTTGGCACACAAGGAAGAGTTGAAAATACCCAGGTGTTTTATTCCCCGACCACCTAGGTCACGAGGGAGCGACAAGTTTTCCCATGATGCCAGATGAAATTTTCCATTCTCCAAATGGCGAACCCAAAGAAAATGAAAAATATTTGCTATGATCCTTGACAAAATCGACGAAGGGATAGAAAATAAAGACATCCAATACACTGGGATACCTTGAAGAACTGAAGAGACAAGGACTAATCTGCCACCTAGGGAAAGATAGCGACAAGACTAACCCGTGATTTTCCGAATGACACTCTTTACTAACCACTCCCAATCTTTGGGACTGTAACCATTGGGGTTTAGAAGAAAACCCAAATATCTAACCCCTTCTTCAATAATACCAAATTTATAAGGAAATAGAGAGAGCAAGGAGTCAATACACGACTGTTCCTTACAGGACTGTAAGAGAAAAGATTTAGAATTGCTTACCTCTAACCTTGATGCTTTACAATAATGCAATATTAGTGACTGTAAATACTTCCAATCTTCAAAAGAACCCCCTCCAATGATGATGACATCATCAATGAACTGCAGATAGGTAACTATAAGCCCTCTGGAAACCTTTAAACCCTGAAGAAAGTTTTGTTTTTTGGCCTGTTGAATAAGGAGGCTGATCCCTTCGATTGCCAAGATAAAAAAATATAAAGAAAGTGGGAAGCCTTGCCGAATCCCCTTATTTCTTTTAAAATAATCGGAAGGCACACCATTGATAAGCACATCAAAATGAGTAGAAGAGACAACACTTGGAATCCATTCCACCATATCAGGAGATAAACCAATTTGAATAAGGATCAATCTTAGGTAGGACCAGTCCACACGATCGTAGGCCTTCATTAAATCCAACTTGATAAATAAATAAATCTTTTTATTTACTTTGGTAGAATGTAGACATTCTTGAACAACCCCAACGACATCTGTGATTTGTTTATCCGACAAGAAAGTGAACTATTCTTCAGATATAAACTTACCCAGATAATGCTTCAATCTTTCTGCTATAATTTTAGTAATTAGTTTGTAAAGGAGATTACAGAGAGAGATCAGATGATAATCATTGAAGGAGTCTAGGTGATCCTTCTTGTGTATTAGAGTGAGATAAGTAGAATTCAACATTTCATTGATTTTTCTTTGGGAGCGTGGCTCTTCCACAACCTCTATAATTTCATTCTTGAGAAGATAAACAAATGACTGTAAAACTCTACCATTCAGCCATCGAGGCCTGGACTCTTGTCCTCTACAAACATATTCAACGTGTTTTTTACCTTTGAAATAGTCACCGGCCTGCCCACAGTGATGCAGTATTCTTCTTCAAACATATGAGGTAAATTTTGGATAGTGTTCATCTGTTCAATTAAGTTGAGCCCTTGGGGTTGTGAAAACAAGGATTTTAAATGATCAACAACCGCCTTTCCGATGGATTTTTTATCATGACAAATCTCTCCTTTATCTGTACCTATTTCCCAAACAGAATTTGAAAATCTTCTTTGGTTTGCACATTTGTGAAAGACCTTCAAATTATTATCATGTGATTTAAGCCAAACTGCTCTACTCTTCTGACGTAAAGTCTCCTCTTTTTCCTTGAGAAGGACACCTTGTTTTGTTTCCAAATCCAAAAGTCTCTCTTTCCTTTCAACCGAAAAGTAAAGTTCATCCACAATATTTGTTAGGGACTGAATTTATGAGTCTATCTTCTCCAACTCCTCACTTGCTTCAACCTTTTTTAACTTCTCCCAATTTTGAATTTTGAATTTCAGCTTATTTAACTTGGCCAACAAACCAAACATCGATGAAGGATATTTGTACTTCTGAAAAAGAAAGCCACTGCTCCTTAAAAAAAGCACATAATTTTTTATCCTCCAACCAAATCAGATTAAACTTAAAGGGATATTTAACCATACTTTTGTCGAATTCTATTTGTTGTAAAACCGCCTTATGATTAGAGAAACCAAGGGAGTGTGACCAAGTTCTATACCTTCCAAAATCTTCACAGAGATCCTCATCTAAAGAAAACCTGTCAAGTCTTTTAGCTAGGCCTGCTGCCCCACATCTTCCATTAGACCAGGTAGGAAACAAAATGTTAGGCACTATGTCAACTAACTTCATCTCCTCATTTTTGGAATTTTTTTACTATTATACCTACTCAAATTGTACATAACCTAGAGAAAGGTCTTAGTTTTGATGATCTTTTAGGAAGAAATACATGTTTCTAATTATTATACCTATTCAAGTTCTATAAATCTTGATGAATGATTATTTTATTATTATACCTATTCAATTCTATAAGTTTTGATAAATGATTATTTTATTATTATACCTATTCAATTCTATAAATCTTGATGAAGGATTATTTTATTATTATACCTATTCAAGTTCTATATAATCTAAGTCTTAATAAATGATAATTTCATGTGATCTTTTAAGAAGTAATACATATTCTGAATTATTATACCTATTCAAGTTCTATATAATTAAAAAAACATCTTTATTAACCTTGATAAAGGATTCAATCTTTAATCTTAACTTTGACCGTTTGTAAATATATACATGCTTGGATGACTAAGACCATCACCCACCAAATGTCACGAAAATTTCCACATCATAGTCTACATGTACATGGAGAATGTATGTTATTTGTTTATTTAAAATAATTTATAAAATGTTGTTAATTTAATTCTTTTATTTTTTATACATTGAGAAAGTATGTTATTTGTTTATTTAAAATAATTTATAAAATGTTGTTAATTTAATTCTTTTATTTTTTATACGTTATCATTTTTATTTTCAATCATGACTTGCAAAAACTTATAACTTTTTGTGATACATAAAGATTAATAAAGACAATAAAGTTAATATTTGTAAACACAAACTTATCCAATTTTTCCCCTAAACATATGTGATACATCAATTTTTCCCATAATCATATGTGATACCTAAAGATTGATAAAGATTCAATAACATGCAAGCTTGGGAAGGGATCCAATATGTTGATTAGTATTGACCCCTTTGTTGGTTGTAGTGATCTTTATAGTCTTAATTTAAATCTTTTTTGATTACCTTGTTGGTTTGGGCATTTACACTCTTAATCAGATCATTAGATTAGGTGGTCTTTTCTATATGGTTATTTCTGGCTGCAGGCAGTTGATTTGGGTCTTCAGGGGCCTTTGGGAATTTAATGGGATTCCTATATCACTCGGCTCAATATGGAGGGCATTAGTATTTCTTTAGAGGAGGATTCTATTGTTTAGGACTGGAACATGTCCAAGTGGCATTTGACAACGAGAGAGACATATTTGTACATTGCTCAGAACCAAGCGGATTCAGGTCAAGTTGGTGGTCCTCATTGATTTGGAAATGGAATATACCAACTAAGTTAAAATGCTTCTTTTGGCTTTGTCTGGAGAATCATATTCTCACTTGGGAAAACCTTCAGAAAAGGGGATGGATTGAGCATGGTGTTTGTTTCCTGTGTGGACATGATAATGAATTTGTTGAACAACATTTTTTTGCTTTGTCATTTCAACAAACAAGTTAGGTTGGTGTAACATCCCCGATAAAAGCAATGTAAGTAATGTTATTTATATTCTTAAGTTGTGAATTGTTTTGGTAGACTTCGAAGACTAAGGGTTTGACTCAAATGAATGTTTGGGGCATGAATCCATTAGGGAGAGGGTGAAAGGCTAGGAAGCCTAAGAGTTTTAGGGTTGATGACGGGCCATCATATTTGTGCCTTGGACACAAAAAGATGGACGAACTATTAATATTCATCAAGTCGTTTAAACTTATATGATGAAATGCAAGTCTAAAACATTAAGTGAATATCTAAATTTAACTTAAATAAGATTTAATGACTATATATATATTATTTCTTTTAATTATTATTAGATAAACACATAATTATCATATACCTTTATAATATTCTATTGATTAAAAAGAGTGATATAATCTTATAGTTTTGTTAGGATAAATAAAGCTTCTACTTAGCCATATTGAATAACCATTAAATATATATAATATATAATGTCAAATTCATATATATGAATCTTTTTGTTAAAAATTGATGGTTAAATATATTAAAATAATAATTTATAGTCAAGTTAATATAAAATATCATATGACATGATATGGTTATGGTATCATATCATCTCTAACACATATATGTATGTAATTCTTTAATCTAAAATATAGATGTCGTTCATAATCCGAGTGGCCTGACATAAATATTACTCACACATTTACATTGTACCATCTCATAACAAATATAGGTTAATATATATAAGAAAGCTTATATTAAAACAATGTGTTTAGTTAAGATATTAATTAAAAGAAGTCGTTAAAGTAAGTAAAGTGACGGAGAAACCATTAGTAAGTGAAGGAATCGACTCCTTCAATTAGCGAGATATCGAAGAGATGGAAATAAGGCTTTTAGCAACTTGGTGCCAAAAGAAAAAAAATGTGTAAACTGACTAGACGACTCTTTATGCTAAGTGAAGAGAGGAGTGGATGCTGGCGCAGTATAAGCGCTAACCAAAACACTTTCGATTCACTGGAATTGGGTAGAGCAATTCGTTCTGAAATAATAATTTAGACATTTTAAATCACAATTTCGGCCATCTGGGTCATTTTAAAATGAGTTATTTAGACTAGAACTACTAAATCTAATTGTAGAAATAAAAAATTCGCAAAAAAAGAATGTAGAAAACCTCATTTAGAGTAGAAGAGAACTCCCAACCACAAGGTGGGGGAGGTCAAGGTCAAGGTCAAGGAGGAAGATCTGGTGGAAGAACTAGGCCAATTTGGTTCTACAATTGCAATGAAGTGGGTCTATCTCCCATGATTGGACACTCCCTTAGAGGCCATGGTGTGGCCATTCCAAAGCTACAAGACATTCTATTGAGGACTTCCCAGATCTAATTTAAAAAAATTTGTGAAAACAACAATTTCTATGAACAATCTAAATCGATTTATATCCAAAAATCGCTGAAAAAATGGGGCATTTTAGTTGTCTTTTATCCTACTCGGTGGATGCCCACCAAACGCATGCGATGAGTAAGGAAATACCCGAGTGTGGGAAGAGTTAACTGTGCGTGATCTCTACATGTTGAGACGAGTAGTGCACCAGATTTAGAATCTCTTAGAGGAACCGTGACTCCCAGGTATTAAAGTTATGGTTTTTACTGCTGCCATATATGAGAAACAACACATAGATACATGTGTGAAGGGTGCAGCATTGGATCTTTTAATTTATAAATTGACATGTTAAATGAAAAGGAAATCTTCCACACTTTCTTGTTGTTACACAGCTAAGGTAACACTTTTTATGGTCTTCTAATTATGTGTTTACCTCTAGAAATACAAGTCATTTGCAAGACTTTTTCTTTGGTACTTTATTGGGTTATATAGGGCAAGTAGAGTTTGGTCACTTACACCATTTTGGTAGATTCTGGTTGTTGTTAGGAGATTATTCATACTGGTTTGGAAATGAAATCTATAGGACTTCAAATCTTAACCCAAGAACTACTAAGATTTAACTTCGGATTTACACATTGGCGCTCTTGGGGTTAAATTTTTTTTCCTTGAACTACTGCAAGAATTTGGCTAGAAGTGTAAAAACGTTTCACTTTACATTTTTGTTTTCCTCTTACCTTAAGCCTAGAACCTTGTTCCTTTCTTGGAAATAGTTGTTCACTCAATGGATAAATAGTATATGGTTAGTACAAGTTTGGATGACATATGTTTCTTTCATAATGAAACTCTTTCCAAACGATAGATTTGAAGGAAGTGACAATAGTAGTATGAGCATCCTTCATGGTTTGCTAAACCACATTTCTAGTTTGTGTTTAAATTGTGTCAAGCCGGTGAAGGTGTAGCCTTTGAGGCACGATTCAAGGCTAAGAGATTAGATTTTGTTAGTGGAAAATATATGTCATTGATATTTAAATGACTTTCAAACTTCTAGATTGGCCAAAGCATAACCAAGATTGTTTTTACAAACAAACATAAACATATGTATTCAAACCCAAAGTTTGAAAAAGGCACAACCCTTAGTTGTTTGCATCAATTGTTACAATCATTGTAAGGATTTAGTCTAAGATGGCTCTGTTATAAGAGAGATAGGTATACTTACAATGAACTATTTTACCGAGAAGTAGTTGGAATCTTATATTAAAAGAAAACATGAGTCAACGACTTACATTAATATATTACAGGGTCAATATCTCTACCATGAAGTTTTTTACAAGGAAAATGAAAGGCTAAAAGTTTAGATGGGAGGAATTAACATAGTGATAAGGCCGTTTCAAAGAACCTAGTTGAGATTAATGTGTTCTAATATACTTGATATTATTAAGATGTCACATGTTAAAGTATAATTATTATTTAATTATAATCTATTTTAGTGTTTAGGTGTTTGAGCTTAATTGTCTGTGAATCAAGTCCAATAATTATGGAGCTAAATTTATTGTTTATATCAAAGTTAGAAGATAATACTAAACCCCATGTCTTTTATTAGGAGTAAAATTGAGAAACTTATCTTACTTGTGGAGAGATAATGTATGAGAGTAAAAACCTTTCTTAGTGGATTTTACCCAGCTCGGGGGTGGCCTCTCGACAAAATAAAAATATGTCAGACAGAGAGTTAGTTGGTTGGGAGGAAAGTCGAATTCAAGTCCTTAGTTGCCCTTGATTCCACAATTCTATTGATTTAGATTAATGTTTTACGTTTGATGTGTTATTGTTCTAAAAAAGATATAGAGTTGATTTAAGGATGTTCAAATATTTAAAAGGTATTAACTTTGAATTATTTGAGAGAACAATTTCATCACTAATTCTTGATTAGTTTCCTTTATGCTTGCATTGTAATATATGCATCTAACCAATCATGGGTGATGTGTTGATTCTTTAAACTTGTTTATGAAGGATGAACTAAGTAAATATTAAACGCGTATTTTCCCCATTTGAATGTTATAAGTATTCGATAGAGATTATTAGTTTCTTTGGTTATTTTAAACTATAAAAGTGGCTAAAGGAAACATTGCATGTCTGGATATAAAGTATTGCGTTGTTAACCAAGTAGTAATACATGTGTTAGTTAGATGAAAGGATTTTCTTTTAGTTTTTAGCCTTCGAAACTACATCATGTTAACAAGTATATACTAAGACATATCGTGTGGGCACCTTATATACTAAGACATATTTTAAAGTTGGTATTTCTAGCCATTTGAAGGATGGGTTAATTGCATGTTATTGTGGAGAATGCAATCCATTTGATTTGGTCTCTCTCTCTCTCTCTCTCTCTCTCTCTCTCTCTCTCGCTCTCTCTCTCTCTCTCTCTCTATATATATATATATATATATATATATTTACGCCATTTCCTTAAAAACAACATGTGGACATTGGGTACGTTATAGTTCGAGATTCATCTTCTCTAACATGTGACAGGGACTTGGGGTACTGACTGTTTTGAGCAAAAGTTTTCATCTTGGTTCAAGCAAGTTAAAACACATATGTTGCTATCAATTTTTTTTGTTGGAAACTATGGCATATGAGGAATCGATAAATTTTTCAGGATGCTAACCCTAATATGCATATCTGTATCATGAAGAGTCTTGGGATGTATAAGGATTTTTTTGTGGAACGAGTGCCAAAAAAGAAAAGAGTTCCCATGGGTCCTTTCCGCTCGGAGGGGAAATCTATTGGTTTTTATGATGGAGTTTCCCAAGGGGGTGTGGGAAGATGTGGTGTACTGCTCAAGATCAATGAGCAACACTAATTTGCGTTTATGTTAGGTTGTGGAAAAGCTACCAATACTAAATTTGAGCTACTAGCATTATGGTGTTTGTTGCAGTTCACATGGTTAAGTGGGTTTGTATCTTTGCAATTTTTTGGTGATTGCCTAGCTATTATAAATTGGCTTAATGGGAAATTCAATCTTGACTTCATCTCCCTAGACCATTGGTTCTAGAGAACTACTGAGTTCCATTCACTTTTAGGGAGCTTCAAATCGATCACATCCATAGGGATTTTAACGAAGTAGCATCCATGCTATCTAAAAAGGAATTATATGTGAACAAGTTTGTCTTCTTTTTGAGGAATATATTGAAGTGAGCCTTTCTTGTGAGCGGATGGTTAACTTCTTTTGCTGACAAGGCTGGGAGTTTAGGGGTTTGTCTATAACTCTTTTGGTTGTTTTACTCTAGATGAAGCCTCTCCTTTATGGATAGTTGTTTGTCATCTTTATGCATATAAGACTCTAGTTTTTGTATTCATGATGATCTTGGAGAACGGTTTCCATGTCATGACTAGAATGTCTTTCCCTGTGAGCTATGGAGTAGTTAGTAATTTTGAAGAGTTTATTACATTAAGCACACTATTCATCTCTTCCTTGGAGATGTTTTATTTTTGTAAAGATCTTTTTTTCTTTGATTTGATGTGAATATTAAGAAAATATGGTTTTTGTTTTGTTTTTTTCTCAGTGAAGAAAAAGTTTGATAAAGATTAAATAAATTTGAAATTTGCAAATTTTTAAGTTCATAGTAATTCATTATGGTATTTAAGTTAAGAGTTTTGTTTTGACCATATATCGAATTTACAATATCTATAAACGATTGAAAATGATTCATATTTTGACTATCCACTAATAAGTAAAAATGTAGAAGTGTTATTCATTTTTTTCAGAAGAAAAAGCCTTTTTCTTGTTATTCTCATTGAATCAAAGAAAAAGAAAATACATATCAATTTATCTCACTCCCAGAAATTTTCAATATTCCTCTTTTAGGTTCTTTACCCACACCCAATAAAAAAAGAAGCTACAAAACTCCACTAATAGACTGCTTCCTTCCCAAAAAAGAAAAGGATCATCTAATTTCATGAACTTCCATACTAATGCAAAATTTAGAAAAAATCAACAAAATCAATGGTTCCTTCACTATGAATTTGTCACTCCATAGTTTCATGAAAAATCAAAAGACATACTTTAAGTCTGACCCCCTTTTTTGAGAGGAAATCTGCCTTCATATTGAAAAGTATGGAGATATGCTTGAAGGAGATCTGAGAGGAAAGGATTATAGAAAAATCACCCTTTGGTGCCAATGCTTAAGTTGCATAAACTGTAAATTGAAATTGTAGTTGATCCATTCAATGATCACTTTTGAGTCACCATAGATACATATATATGAAATACCAATAAGAGCAACAAACTACAATAAACCCCAGAGACTCAATAGTTCTGCCTTAGTATTAATTCCAGTCCCTCCACCCATCCTCAAATTAAAGTAATGATTCTTATTTAGAATAAGAACTATACCACATCCACATAAGTTATTAGAAGAGGAACCATCGAAAAAACCAACAATGGATAGGGAATATAAAACTGGAGCATACAAAACCTTTGTATTCTTTGGTTGCTTCAATATCATATAGTATTTGAAGAGACTTATACCTTTTAAACCACAAAACATGACATTTGGAGAAATGCTTTGAAAGATTGACTTATTTCTCATGTCCCAGATTAACCAAGATATAAGATAGGAAGAAGTTTGTAAGAAATCGATTCTTGGAACCATAGTCTAAAAGTTTCCTCCAAATCGACACCCCCCCAATCAGAGCTGAAACATAACAATTCCTTGAAAAAAGACCAAACCTTTCTACTGAAAGAACTTTTGACAAAAATATGGAAAACTAAATCACTATCGTGTTTGCACAGGATACAAAAACTCGGACCCTGCCAGCCTCTCTTCATAATATTTTGATAGGTTAAAAGCTTCTTTTTCAAAGACATGAACCAAAAGCATTTTAATTTTTGAGGAATACTCCACTTCCAAAGCATACCATAACACCACCTGTTATCTTCCTTGTTCCAATAAAACAAATTACTTAATATGCCAACTTCGCATTAATATCACTAGATTTTTTATTCCAAATCCAAGCCAATTTATCCTCCTTAGTGTTCAATCTGTTACCTGCAATATTTAAAACACTTATATAATTATCCCATAGAACACCCAATTCACATGTAAGACCCACATCTCTAGAAGTGAGCCAATATTCACCTTTAAGAATGGCACATTCAGGTCTCTTGATGTAGTCAAGTAGTTTTGACCAATCATCTCTAAATGGTCTAAGATTTCCTGAGGTATAGAAAAGAGATCATTAGATCCAATAAAAGGATCAATCCCAATATAAAAATTTACCCCATTGCAAATCTCCCAGGTGATCCCCTTCTTTATCCAGTGGAAAACCTTAAGAAAACTATTCCAAATAATTGAAACAACCTTCTGAATCAAATTCCAAAAATCTAAACCAACTAATGACAGAAAGATTCCTCAAATATTTAGTTTTCATCTCTAAACTCCACAAACCTTTATCAAAGGGACATCTCCACAAGCTTTTCAAACATAAGGCTGCATTGAAACCTGCAAATTTTTTAATTCCCCATCCACCCATTGTTTTGGGTAAAGCAATATGTTCCCATGATGCTAAATGAAACTTTTTTTCATTTCCATACCTTTCCCATAAAAAGTGGAAGCTGAGGGCCACTATAATTGGTTATGCAGCTCTGCTTATAGTGTATGGGAGTCTCATGCATCTCCCAGGTGAGACATACCTACTGCATTCAGGAGCTCATTTGTCCTCATTCCTTGCTTATGTGCATTTTCCATAGCTTATTTACGGGTGTGCTTTGTGTTTGTTAGTTGGCCTTAGGGATCATGGTTACTTGAGTCTCTTTGTAGAGTCACCATGGATCAAGTTATAGCTCCTCGCCGGTCTCATTAGCTAGTAGCTTTATCGCCTTTTGATCCCACTTGACCTCTTTACAAGAGGTAAAGACGTGAGACCGATCCTCTTTCCCATAGGGGACTTATTGTACTTTTAGGGATGAGTACTTTATATGACACTCTAGAGCTCCCTCTGTCCCCATCATCTGCATTGGGAGAGGAAGCACATGGGGATTTTTATACCACCACCTTATGGATTCCAAGGAGTCCGAATTACACCAGCCTACATGCTGCTAGTCTTTCTTGTAATGTAGGAAGAAATCCTTTTTAATTCACATGGTCTCCATATCACATACCAAACTTTAACTCGAAACGATTAGGTACTGAGCGCCAGACATTTCCCTTAACCATGCGTCCATTTAATTTTGGTATGTTGATTTTTTCAACTAGTATACCATCATTCGTTCATGGTCCTAGTGGTGACATTAGTGTTGGACTAGTGGGACCATTTTCCCCTTACACTGCATATCAGTTTGGAGGTGTTCACATCCCTCCTTCTCCATCTGTTGGAAGGGGGCCACCCTCTTTATTAGTACCTCACACTACTATTAATCCCTTTTTGGGTGGGAGCAGATATGTGAACCTTGGGGATACAACTTCTATACCATCATTTTTCCCATCACCCTCTATTCTTATCCCTTCAAATGTGTTTCTTGTGGTGAATCCCGCCCTTAATTCAAGTGGGACCTTGGGAGGGTATGGCCCCTTTGGTATGGTTCCCCTGTCATTTGGCATCCTTGTGTCTGGAGATTACGTGCCTCCCCAAGTGTTTAGGGGTCATCAAGTACACTGCATGGGTAATTTTGGTAATATGGTTCCTCCTTCTTAAGGAATTCCCCATATGAAAATGCTTATTAATCCTTACATGGGTCATATGTGAGGAGGTTATTATCCGATTGGTTAAGGTCTTGGCCTTTACTAGAACCCGTCATATCAGAACCAATGTTTCTAGGGAGCATGGAATCAAATGTCATAACCTAAGATCCCTTTTTTAGCTACGTTAAACTTGCCAGATCTATCTAGACTCAGGAACAACTTGGTGTGTCATGATCCCATGGCCTCCAGTTCCCGCCAAAATTCCTTTGGATGTTCTGAAGTTTGAAGGAAATAATGGCAAGGATCATGGTGATCACATTACAACTTTTCATCTATCATGCTCTTCAAATTCGTTGAATCATGATTTTGTTTGATTAAGACTATTTCAAAGCATCCTCATGGGTTCTTCCACAAATGGTATATAGAGCTACCTTGGGGGCATGTACTAGACCTTTAATGACTTGGCCATGGTCTTCCTTAATAACTTTCGATTATCAGTTCTCTATAATGCAGGTACTAAACTCTTGTCGACCTTTCAGTAAGACAAATCTTCCCATGTTTCAGACCATATTCAAGAGTGGCATAGACGAAAACGATTGATTAAGGCCAACATTCCACCAGAATTCTTATTCGAACGGTTCCTTAAGACGTTACTGCCTTATATCGTGAAGTATGTTTTGACGCCTGGAGTAGCGACCAAGGAACAAGCCATTTTATGAGCTCAACAGTTAGAACTGATTTATGCTCAGTCTGGGCTCCTTTATGATATTATCACTAATGCACTGAGGTCAAATCATGACCCCAAGTTTAAACTCGAGACACATGCCGATGGCATTGTTGGCTCTTCAAGTATGAAATTTATGGACCAAGTGACACATCAAATGCAAAATTTTTCACTTAACTAGTTTGCAGCTGGACAAGCTGTGGCTTTGTCCACCCCCACCCAATCGACATATACACAATCCGCACAATTGGCGAACTAGAAGGTTAACCAGAAACCCGGATGGAATAGGAAAAAGGGTAGGAATAATAAGAAGGGTGGGAATAAAAAGGAGAATGCTTATTAAGAAAAGAATGGCGAAAAATGCTGGGGGAAAGAAGAGTAAATAGAAGGTCAAATTCCCATGTAAACTGTGTGGAGGAGACCATCTTATGCACTTATTCCCTAGAATTGATGAGGCCTCGAAGTGGATCACATAGAGTCCACATGTGTTTACGGATCCCCTTTCGCATAATAAAAAATATGACTTCAAGGAATCCGACCACTGGGAGTGGTGCTAGTGGGATTCAAAACCCGCCAGTCCTGGAAATTGGTCATGGTTGTATCAATATGATGTCAGTTGTACATGTGGCAACCCTTTCACATGATTATGGTCTGTTGCAACCGACCATGGGTAAATATCCCCCACTTATTAAGATCCCGTTGCATATTGATAAGAATGAAACTATACCTCACATGCCGAAAGGATTCATGAAGCGCTCGATGGACAATCCTAATGCCTGCGTTTCCCAAAAATATTCTATTGTGGAGGATCTGGGCCAATCCCTGTGTGCGATGTTGGCTTTGGAGGTGCTCCAAATGAGTCCTGCACAAAGGAATGCCTTTTTGGCTTCTTTGGGAGATCACGATTTATGTAGTCCAAGTACAATCAAGTTTGATAAGGTTGATGTCCAACCTCAATTTCCTTACCATGTGTATTTTCAATTCCATGTGGAGTGTCTAAACAACACCATCAAACACACAATTATTGATGAAGGCACTTCGACATCATTCATGTCATTATCTTGTTAGAAGGGTATCGTCTAATCCCCATTTCACTCAATATTTGACTATGTTGACAGCATTAGACAAACAATCATTTAGAATGCATGCCATTATTCATTCCCTTTAGGTCTAGTTGAGGGGGAAGACCGTGCTGGTGAGGTTGAGGTGGTTTATGCGCCCCTTGACTACAACCTTTTACTGGTTCAGAACTGGATCTATTCCATGAAGGTGATCATGTCATCGATATTTCATGTCATTTGCTTCCCTTATGAAGGTAGAATTGTAATGATCGATCAACTATCATTCACTAATTCTATTTCCTTTGCATCATAGGGACCTATGATCCTGATTATTGAGAATTCTCAGCCGGCAACTGAGAACGTTGGCGTCGGGATGTATCTGTCTCTTATGGGAACCTTTAACTTTTTGGCCCCAATTTTGTCTATTGATTCCACTTTCGATGGTGCTCTATCATCATCGAACACAATCCCATTTTGTACTTCGTATTTGAGTGATCCTAGGAATTTCTCTTCTCTAGTTGAATCTAGTGAAGGGAACCCATCCATCAGATTAGCTATGTCATTGTATATAACAAAGGTCATTGTCATTGTCATTTGTCAAGGTTCATATGAAACTACTGTAGACCCTAATATTTCCTCTCCAGTGTAGAGGATGGAGATCCCATGCTCCCTCCTGCTTTGGTTGTCCACTCAACTTGCTCACATGAATATCTCGATGATACTTTTCCCCCAGATGAAGCGATTTTCGAGACCATGAGTTATCCTGAAAGGCCTTGGGATGACCTACATAATAGATCTTCTTCCTTACCATAGCTTGAAATAACTGAGTATTATGAGTCCTAGTCGACCTTAGGTGAAGGAGTTGATCACTCTATGCTCCCTTTGGAGGAGTATGATCTATATGTTGAAGGGAACACATAAGATATTTTTCCCACCATCCCGGTGAATCCCCAAGAGCCTCTTATCATTGAAGTTGAGACTTATCTGGACAACCTCATTGTGCACTCTCGCAAGAGAATAGATTATCCATCTCACTTTCAACTTTTGTTTGAAAGAGGCTAGTACCTATCGTGATTTATCATTTCGATGGTAGAAATATTGGCCGACCATTTAAAGGTTGAGGCAATAATTCAGTTGCCTCCCTCACGCTCAATGACCTATGTTTGAGCCTCCAACCTCGACTAGCACTTAGTACATTAGTGTATATAATTTGGTTTTACGTACCGTAATTTTGTAGCTTCACTCTAGTCATTTATTCATCTCTATATAGTTTTTTGAGATGTATGGACTAATGTTACAATGTGAGGATTTTTTCTGGAACAATTTCTTCAAGTGGTAAGGGATTGTGCCTAGTATGCTTGTGCCTTTGGTAGGTATATATTGTCACTGGAATATAGGATAGGATCACATTCTATTTGCATCGTTGCATTATCCTATGACCTTGTCACATAAACCTAGGTACAAACCCACTTCTTAATGGCACAGAACCTCCCAGCTGCTTCTAGAAGTGTCATTATGTAAGTGGTATAGCTTTCCCAATCATGGGTACCCTACTTAGATCACATCTTTCCATTTGGATCCCATTCTAAGCTTCCTCCTTATGTTTTGTAATCCCTTGTATTCCTGTCATGACTTGGAAACCTTGTGTTCTTTCTCATATATTATGTTGTCTATCTCCCTTAAGGACTCTTGTTTTATATTAGGTTGTAAATTAATCGCATGTGTCTGCTTACCTTATTGAGCTTAATGTCGGCTCCCTGCTTCAAAATTATAAGCCAAATTTTCTGATATTGTCTCAATTCTAGCCAAGAAGATCTTACTTTTTATCCTTTGCAACTTGACCACCCCTCACCTAAGAGGAAACATTCCCCCGAATGTTCTTTTCCAACTCACATTTCCTTGCATTGATCATAGGTATGTTTCACTACTTGGAACTAGATTGCTTGACCGCAACATTTGTTTCCTCTCCTTTGTACTCTAAGCATATTTTATTATTTTTCAATCTTTATAAAATGAAAAAGACCAAAAAAAAACATGAAAATTCAGACGAGAAATGATATTTTCTTATATTGGAAATTGTTGTGCCGCCTTCGAACATAGCACATTTTATGTGTCTATTCATCATGGGTCGGTTTTTAGTATGAACTTAAGAGTTGTACTCTTTATTCACAATTTTATCCACCGACTGGTTAAGCTTCTAGTCCCCATGGAGCCTCTGTTGATGCCTCTTGTGTCACAGAGTTTTCCCAGTTTGCACATAATATTATGTTTCCTAAGTGTCTTCGTCTACCTCACGATCTTGTTTGAAGGAAGCATTTATCCCTAGTTGTACATTCCTCAATTATCTTAACTTTGCATGTCGGCCATTCCCGGTACATCATATATTTATTGTCCTACCTAGAGCCCTGGTCCTACTTTTATCATTGGTAGGTGACCTTGAACTCAATAGATAACAACTTATCATTGATCATTGATTGAGTAGTTTCCCTTGTGTTTGATGACAAGAAATCTATTCACACATTGGGATTTGTGCCATGTCTTGGATTCCATTAGACCCTATTGGTGGTTTCCTTGCCTCTTTAGTAGTTTTCATCATTGGATACTATTTAGAGGGTCTCTTTCGCATGCTACTTGCACCCGGTATGCACAAGAGGCGCACATGGTTACTGGTTTGTGTACATCTTGTTCGTTCGATTTCTTCCAAATTATCCAGCCTTGTTGTGTACCTCATGTTGGTTAATGGGGGATTCCTTAATTCCCTCCTTCTAGAGGATTCCATTCCATCGACTTCATATCATTTATGTTGGAATTGGGATCTAGAGTCAGTTGAGTTCCTTGAGACTTGTAGTCATCAGTGGCAGGCTCTCTCACCATCGACAGGTTTGGGAATAAATCAATTTCACCTAATCAATGGATTCTTCAAGTGTTCGATCTCAACACCTCTATTCACACTTGTTGAAAGCACTTGGTACCTTGACACCCATTTTAATCATCGGATGGTTGTCTCACGTCTGTTAATGGTATACATCAATCAGTAATTAGATGATGTCTGATCATGTTCGACCTCAACACCTATATTCACGTGATGGGACATGTACCAATGATAGTTTGTGTAGAAGACCTCAGAGTATGGTGGCATTCCATATATGATACTACCTTTATCACGCCAATACCTATGGGATTTCATTTCTCATACCAGAGAAGTGTACCTTGTTATGTACCGTATGTCTTCATTCATCATGGATAGTAGACTCCACTTTGTATTGTACATGGTTGCGAGTACTTATGACATATGCCTATTATCCCTATTCATGGCCATTGCACTTATATGTATTGGGGACTACTATATTTACTCCAGATTTGTAGTCATGTATACAAAGTTATCATTTTATTAGGTTGGTGAGTGGCTAGTTCTTCCACCTGGATCTTCATTAATCCACTCCTAGGACTATTATAATGTATTTCAACCATCATGTACCCCTTTGACCTTACACATTATGGGGCATTTGTTATAGCGGGATTTTCCACACCTTATGTGTCATGCCTTGATGGACTTCCCTTGTCCATATGCAGACTCAATATACCCCCCTTATTCACTATAGCCCTAATGCTTCAGTACAACTTTGAAAAATACATTTTTGAATATACATGCGGGTCAAAAGTTATATAGCTCGTGTATACACAGCTTGCACCATTACAACTTGCTTACATCAATTTTTATGTTCAAAAACAAAATAATATTTGGAGTTTTCCTCATCAAGTAACAAATATCTTGATCCTTGTCCTTCCATATGCATGGAAACGCTCTGATTAAACCCTCCATTTCCCATTTGAGGGTTATATATTGAGCCATTGTGAAGCATTAGAGGAGGAGGAAACTTGGAGAGTAAGGAAATTATAGTAAATTTTTTCCCCATTGTCATATACTCGAGTCTGCATTCCTTTGTCCTTGTTGATATAACTCTTTGTGTTCATATCCCAAGCTATCCATTGTCTTTATGAGATTTCCTTGATATGGAACTTGGTTTCTCGATTTTGACGAGTTGCCAACAGAGGTTGTCACATTGTATCTTCTTTTTAATATTAATAGAAATATCCATTTCTCGTCCAAATTTCATGTGCAATTGTTTATATTTGTATCCATGGGTATAATTTCTTTATACATGTTTAAATGGATTATGATAGTTTGAATGCTAACATTTAATATATTTTATTCTTGGATATATATTTGTTGTTGAGGGAAAATTGTAGGGAACAAGCATTCGATCGCAATCTTAACGATGGTCTTCTTTGAACATCCGATTGAGGTACAGTTTCTATCCCTTAGTTGTTAGATTATTTTATTTATCTAGCATATTTGAGAATGGATGTGATTTCTGTTGTCATCCAGTTTGTTGTGGTCCACCCTAAACCATAGGAATATTTTCTCCATAACAAACATTCATCAAAACAGGTCTTGGATATGATTAGAATTAGAATACCCCTAAAGAAGATGTAAGAAAGGAAGATGAAGAAAATACCAAAAGCTATGCCAATGTTCTCAAAGGCTCCATCAAAAATGAAAGTGACAAAAAAGGAAATGATGACCAACAACAAATTGATAAGTTTAGAAGAGAAGTCCCACCAAGAATATATTTCACACCTTGGTACCAAAATGAATTCTTTGGCTATTTTTTTCTCTTGTAATGGTTTTGGTCATGTAACAATATATTGTAGAGCATGTGCAAGAAGTGATAACGTGAGAAGCAAAAATAGAGATCCTTATCAAAATTTAAAGGATAATTATGTGAGCAATAGAACTAGAAGTTCTTATGGGTTTTCTGACATAAGTTACAATTCATTTGCTACCCTACTTGATGTTGAATTCTATAAATGTAATAACTATGGGAATATAGCACGTTATTGTAGAAGCAACATAGAAAGTTATCCTAAGCAAAATAAGGAATAATTTTTCATTGCTAAACATAGATGAGAATACTCAAATGTTTGGAAAAAATACGCAAAAGAAAGAAGATCCAAAAGAGGCAAGCTACAAAAAATAATAGAAGGATGAAGAATGTGGATTTTCACTCCATGCTCAAGATAAATGGAACCAATGGCATATTGATAGTGGATGTTCAAGACACACGACATAAGATAAGACCAATTTTCTCACCTTAAATGAAGAGAAAAGAGAAAATGTTACTTTTGGAGATAAGAAGACTAAAGCAAAAAATGCCTTGCTTGTTGAGGACTTGAAGCATAATCTTCTTAGTGTCATCCAATTGTGTGATCATGGACACACTCTCAACTTCAACTCCCAAAAGTGTGATATAAGAGAAGAAATATAGAACCTCAAACGATGTGTACATACTCAAGGAAGGAAAAATATTGAAGAAAATTAGAAACTTAGGGGCAGCATACCTTTGCCATTGATGGGGAGATTTGTAGGAAAAAGATGAGTTATAAACAAGGGGAGTATCTACAGTTTTGTTGCATATTGTCTAAATGTTACCATCAATGAAAAAGGGGGAGATTGTTGGAAATAGTTTTTTCATTTATTTCAAAGGCAAGGGGAGACTACATATGTTCAAGGTAAATATTGCGAGATATAGATTGTAGGAAATATTGTTTTTCTATTTTTAGTGCTTAGTTTGGACACCCCATATTTGAAGGAATTTTTACTCTAGATACCTAGATAAAATGGGAGTATATTTTACATGGTTGGAAATATTATTATGATACCTTTCTAACATTATATGTAACACCATCTAACTCGATATGATTGAGGAGATATAAAAGGATTTATAAAGTCAGCTCATGCACAATTTTAGGTCGGCTCTACCGGGATATTGAACAATGTTATGTCGACCCAAAAAATGATTTAAGAAGAATATAAATAGAAATATTTTTCTCCTCCTTTATTCATTCACTCATACACCGATGGAGCTCTAAAAATGTGCACACTTGTGGAAGAGGAAGGCCTTCCAGGGTTTGAAGATGGATTTGAAGATGATTTCTGGGTTTTGAAGATATCGTTGATGATATTCTCTTGAAGGTTTTTCTTATTTTTTCTAAGGTTCTCTAAGGAAAAGAAGGTGCACCTTGTGAAGAGGAAGGGATGTTTTCTTGCAGGTTATTATTTGGATGAGGCTAAAATAGAAGGTGATAATGCCAGATTTTGGAATTGACTTGAAGGTGACTAAATGACATAATTAGGGATAATTATGGTACAGATCAAAGACCAATTTTGAAGCAGATTATGGTGCATATATAGAAATAGGTGTTGTCTATTGAAAGAGTGTATATTGGAATATGATCAAGACATAAAAATAAGTACAAGAAAAATTAGAGGCAACAATAGTAGCAACAACATTAGCAACAACATGAGATTGGTGTCTCTAGTAGGTCGGTGCCTACATATTACTGAGTCGATGCTCAGTTAAGGATATTGGTGTCTCCAACAGATTGGTGCTTACATATTGTTGAGTTGGTGCTCATTTGAGGGGATTGGTGTCTCTAGTAAGTTGGCGCCTATAAAATTTGTAGCAATAGGTTGGTGCATACTTGAATTTATAAAGATAAATTTTTGTGGTTTTCTCCCGAAAGGGTTTCCATGTTAAATTATGTGTATTGTGATTTGAGTTTATGTGTTTTTATTGTTTCAAAGTAAATGAATTATTGACGAATGGTTAAAATAATAAAAAGTAGCTTATACTGATTCAACCCCCTCCCCCCCTCTGAGTATGACCATAATCTCAACACTCACCTTATACTTAAGACTATTTTAGTCACTAAATCTACTATGCTAGAATATTGATTTGTTGCTCTCTATTGCACAAAATGTATCTTAATGTATCTAGAACATCAACCATGGAACATGGTTGTAAGGAACCCAACAATGATTAATGCACTAAATGGAAAATAAAGAATCAACTAAAAAAATAGACTTAGTATTTAGAGAATTGAAGATAGTGATAAAATGTTACCACATGATACCCATTTCTATCTTATTTCTTATTTTTTATGTTGCGTTTTCCATTATTTTTCCATCTTTTAACTCTTGTGTCATTTCAATGTATGAACTTTGCTTTTAAAATTGTCTTTACTCAAAATGGAACCTAGCTTGATCTTTGGAGGATTCTTGAGGATTTTATTTAAGGTATTAGAATTACAACATTTCTCTTTCTTCAGGCTTTGTGTCTCTCTCATCTTAGTGAAATCTATTTGGAGATTAAATATAAACAAGTTAAGGACATTTATTCTAACCATGATATAATCATAACCTTATTACACCTGCATAGTACTTTCTTTCCGTTAATAAAAAGGCTTATGGGATGGTTACTTTGTCATGTTGTACTCAAAATCTAATCTACATCATATGGAGGCCTTTAAGTAGATGTTGTCACCAAAGGTTTTAGATATGTTAAAGCTCTAAAGTAAATTCATATTGATAACTACAAAGCTAGTCATAAAACTTTAATATCTAGTAATGTTCAAAATTGGATCCACGTCTCTACTTATAACATACTTCACCACAAATAAGAAAAAGTAAATTATATCGAATGCATTATTATGAACTTCATATTAACTTTAGAAATAATAGATCCACAAAAACAACTTACTAACCTAAGCTTGGAAGTCTAAGGAATGAGATTGTAGAAAGTAAATGACATAACTAGAACGAATAACCTTGACAAATCTAAACAATGAATGCAAATTGTGTAAACTTTTGAATGGAAGTCAAAATTAAAAATGATTCATCTTTCCATGAAGACAACGAAGAAACAATGCCAACATTATATTATATAGGTTGGTCTATTAAAGAACTAGGTTCTTGCTTTTTTAGGAATCATAATAACAAGAAGTTTCATATCCATGTGTTATATATATGTTAAAGTTTCATATCCATGTGTTATATATATGAAACTTTTTATTTTTTGGTAATTGTTGTATTTCTGTCTCTAATTCTATTATCTGGAGCGATTTCCATTGAACTGGCGATGGGAAGCTTGTTTTGATTTTAATGGATGAATCTTGGCTGTTTATTGGGTTTTCTTGAATTCATCCTGGCTGTTAAGATGGCACTTCTTGATAGTACTACTTGCAGTGGATTGATTTCCCCTGGACGCGATTTGATTTGTGAGATGGTGTGGACTTAAATGTGATTTAGTGCACCGTTTTGAAGCCATTAATCATTCGAGCCGTGGACTTGCCACGTTTGATGGATATCGGCGTCAATGTTTTGTTATTCGATTGACCTCCCTTATTGTTATTTTGGTTTTTAGAGGCGACGGCTCTGTTTTTCCTTCTGGTGTGATGTGTTTTTAGGGTTACTGGTGCGTGTTTTGGCATGCTTTACGCACTAAGGACTTCGATTCCATCGTTCTGGAGTGTTTCTTCCTCGTGGAGGTAGGAATAAGCTTAAGGTGGTAGGGTTAGGTTCTGCCATGGTTTGATGGGTATCGTGGTTATGTGGTGATTGGGTTCTCCGATTGAAATCACATTTTGTTTCTCTGGTTTCTGTGGCGACGGTCCTTTTTTCGCTCTAGTGGGCTGTGTTTCAAGCTGGGTTTTGAAGGGTTTTGGCATTTTAAGGGTCCCGTTCTACATCGTTTCTGGAATGTTCATGCTTCTGGAGACTGTGTCTTTTCAGTCCGGTGGTGTTGGTAGATATCTGGGGCTTTTCTTAAGTCTTGGTTTTTCTGAACTTCTTGGTGTAACTCGGCCGATAGTATTGTTGCTGGAGTATTTGAAGCTAGAATATATTTTCTGTCTGTTGGGGCTTTTCTCCTTGTCTTCTGGCGTTGTTGGATTTTGGCAGTTCCTCGTGTAGATATCCGTTGGTTGGCTTTTTGCTGAAAAGGTCGAAGGCCAGAGGTGGAATTTTTACTTTTGGACAGAGCCGTTTGGATTTGGTGGATTTTTGAAGTCTGTTACACAAGGAATTGGCGGATGAAACTGCAAGCGCATGGAATTAGGCGGCTGATTATGCATTATGGTTTCATTAGCGTTTTTATGGAGGTAAGCCTGACCTGCTTTTACAGTTTTTTGTTGGTGTTTTTGGTTATTGGCGAACTCCGTTTATTTGGATTGGTGTTGGTATGTTTCCCTTGTTTCTGTGAGTATTTAGGATCATTTTTAGGGATCTTGTGTTTTCTTTCCGAAGTTCGAAGGTTCTTGGGTCTGGGTTGGGGGGAATTTTTCGGTTGTGTTTAGCCATGTCGCTCCGGGCGACGAAATCTCTGGCTCGCACCCCGCCAGGATTCCTGCATTGTATCAAGCATGATTTTGGTGTGGAGAAGTGGGTTACAACGACTTATGTACCTCTCCTGTTTATCCTGGGAGATTTGGGGTCCGCTCTAGGCCCGAAAATAACAGTTGATCCTGTTTCGGATAGGGTTAAGCCTGCAGTGGATTGTCTGGATGCCCTGGGTGGATGATCCTTTCTTGCGTGTCCTGTCATTTCTGTGGGACATCTGTCATGTTCCCGAAAGGGTTCTGGTGAGGATAATCGTATTTCCGTGGTTTATTCTCCTAAGCAAGAGGATTGCTCGGAGACCGGGTTTCAGGTGCCCTCTTGCTTGGAGGGCGGATTCAAGAGTGGCGAATTTGTTAAACCGACCTCTCAGTCCCTTGATAATTATGCTGTGGAGTTGGAACCTTTGGTATCTGGTACTGTTGAGTCCTTGGCTGCAGGGTCTTGTGGTTTTGGGAAAGTACTTTCGGTTGTTAAATCAGCTTCGGAGGGGTTTAATCCGAGGGTTTTTGAAAAGGTTGAAGTTGGTTATGTTCCATTGTTCCCAGTGGAAAACCTTACTATCCAGGAACCCTTTATATGTCTTTTGGATCTGCAAGTCATTAAGACAGGGCATTGTCCTGCAAGTCCTGGGAACAGTTTATTGGTTGGGAATATGCCTTCCTCTTTGAGAATGGGTTCCCAATCGGACACCTTGGGTAATTTGAATTGCGAATGCAAGGGTGTTAGTGAACGCATTCTTACAGGTTTAGTTGTTCCAGTCAACAAGAGTAAAATCTTATCGGTCAGTCTAAAGGCAGTTGGGATGGATCAAGAAGACAGTGAAGGTATTAATGCAGATATTGGATTTATTCCTATTCCTGATGTGAATCATGTTTCTATCAGGTCTTTGGAATTTGATAATGAACATGTGCATGCTTATCATTCTTCTTTTAGCAAGGGGAATTCTAAATCTAAAAAGAGGCAGCCTAAACCCATCAAGAAGATTAGTCCGGTTTTAATGACCCTGGGGGAAGATGTCCTTTTAAATGATATCTTTCTCACCAATGCTCTGACCTTGGTTGGGAGGTTTGGAAGGCGTAATTATAATGAAGAATCTTTGCGTGGATGGGCTGATAAGGCTTGGACTAATGGTATCAGTACTCGTCCTGAAATTTTTATGCTACCAAGGGGATGGATAGCTTTTAAATTCTCTTCTGTGGCTGATGCCGATAAGATCCTGGCTGGTGTTTGGAGATGGGATAAAGATGGCCTTCTTCTTAAGCGATGGTCTCCTTTATTTGACCCAAGGAAGGAAAGGTATGATCAAGTTCCTATTTGGGTCAAACTCCCAAATTTACCCTTTGAATTCTGGTCTTCTGATTTCTTCAAACTGGTTGGTAATACCTTGGGATCCCATTTGGAAACTGATTTTACTTATCTAAATTCTGGGGTTTGCTGCATGGGCTGGGTTCTTGTTCTGTTATACTTTCGCTTGAGATTACCTGCTGAACTGATCATTAAAAAGGGTAATAGTGACTTTTATCAGCCTCTGGATTATTTGGGAATTCCTTTTAGATGTTATAGATGTCATGGGTTTGGACACTTGGCAAATGAGTGTTCTCTCCCTTTTAAAAAACTTTCTTCTTCCAAAGTTTGGAGAGTCAAGAATGGTGGGACTCAGTCTGCTGCTAAGGCTGGAACATCTGTGAATGAGAATTTGGATTTGCATCCTGTCTCCTTTGAGTCTGAACCATTGGCCAAACTTAATTCATTAAGCATTTCCAATTCAATGGATGTTATTGGTAACATTCCACTTCTGAACCTATCCCCTACTGCTCCAATTTCATCTCTGAAATATTTGGGTTTTGTATCTGCTTGTAAGGCCTCTCCTATTGTCAGCAAGGGTTATTATCTTCGTTCATGCTCGAAATCCGTTCAGGAGATTCCTCGGCCAATCAAGGATAAACCAGGGTTTCAGAAAGTAGATAAGGTTCAGATTGGGGATGTTAAAGATTTTTATTCTGTGACAAGTTGTGTTGGGGCGCTTAGAGCATTTTCCCTTAACAAGGTTACCTTATGATCCTTATGACCTTAAATGTTAGGGGTTTGGCTAGTCTTCCCAAGAAACTAGCAGTTTTAATACTTATCGAACAAAATTTAGTTGATGTCCTTTTTTTGCAAGAAACTATGATTGAGGGGTGTGTTCTGGTTCAGGATTTGGAACATTTAATTCATGGTTGGCAGTTCATTTTGGTGGATGCTAAGGGCAGATCAGGTGGACTTATTTTGGGCTGGAAGTCTAGTAATTTTCTTCTGCATAATGCCTGGGCTATGAAAGCATGGTTATGTGCTGTTTTATTTTCTTATGATTTACAAAAGGAAATATCCTTTGTTAATCTTTATGCTCCCTATCTAGACAGGGAATCTTTCTGGAATAACTTGATCAAGATGGACATTTTCTTGTCTCCTTTTTTAGTTTTTGGGGGCGATCTTAATTTTTCCTTGGGTCTCTCTGAAATTTGGGGGGTTAAAGCTCTGGCAGACCCCTTAACCAATTTTTTTCACATTGTTGGAGAACTTGGGGTTTGTTGACATCAACCCGTTGGTATCTATTCCTACCTGGAGTAATCGTAGAGTTGGTTCTGAGGGTATTTGTAAAAGGTTGGATCGTCTTTTAGTTTCGGCTGATTTTCTAGATTGTGATTTTCTTCTTAAACAATGGATTGGGTGTGGAGGTGTATCTGATCATCAACCTGTCTACTTACAAATTTCTTCTCTTTCTCCTAAGGCCCATAGTCCTTTCAAGTTTAATGCAGGATGGTTGGATCATATTGACTTGGTTGATGCATTAAAAGATTCTTGGGTGCCCTTTGTTTCTCAGTCTGCCTTATCTCCTGCGGCTCAATTTAGTGAGAATCTTAAACGAATTAAAGCAATCTCTATTAAGTGGTCACTGGAAAAAAATGCTCAGAACATTAAAGATTTGGTTGATATTGAATATGAGTTGAAAATATTTTATGATAGGCATTTTGGCTTTACATCAGAGGTTGATAAAGATTTACTGATTGAGATTGAATCTCGCAAGAATTCTATTCTTCTTTTTCGGGAAAAGGAGGCTCGCCAGAAAAGTAGGGCGTTATGGTTGAATTGTGGTGATGATAACACTCCCTTCTTTCACAAATTTGCTGCTCATAGGAAATGTCACAATTCTATTTGGAAACTTTATGATGATTCTGGAAATCTTGTGGAAGGATCTGAGGCTGGGATTCAACATTTTGAAAGCCTATTCAAAGAAGAAGTTGACCTCCATCTTCCAGAGATTGTTCATAGTGCTGGTCATTTCCCTTCTCTTGTATTAGAGGATGAAAATACTGAGCTTATGCAGGCTATAACTATTAAAGATATCAAGCATATTTTATCCATCAGCAAAAATGATAAGAGTCCTGGACCAGATGGTATTCCTGTTGAGGTGTATAGATTCCTTTTTGATGTTTTGGGTGAGGATCTTTTAAGAGTCATCGAATTGTCAAGGACAAGTGGCAAAATCCCAGGTGTTTTTAATTCTACTTTTCTTGCCCTTATTCCTAAGATTGATCGTCCCTTATCTTTTGAGGACTTTAGGCTTATAACTTTGTGTAATTTTGTATACAAAATTATTGGTAAGATTATCTCGATCAGAATCAGAAAGGTTTTGGGTAGATGTATATCTGGGGAACAGTTTGGGTTTTTGCCGGGAAGGCAGATTCATGATGCTGTAGGTGTCATTCAGGAAGGCATGCATTCTATGCATGTTAAATTCTTAAAAGCTGTCATGATTAAGATCGATCTTTCTAAAGCTTATGATCGAGTCTGCTGGACCTATCTTCGGGTTATTCTAGCAAAATTGGGATTTGCAGGAAACTTTATTGCATGGGTTATGAGCAGTATATCTTCTGTTTCTTTCTCTTTGCTCATCAACGGAGTTGCTACCAATTTCTTTAAATCTGGTAGGGGACTCAGACATGGGTGTCCTTTGGCACCACTTTTGTTTCTTATTGTAGTTGAAGGCCTTGGGAGGGCTATTCTTCATGCTAAACTCTGTGAGACTTATCATGGCTTACCTTTTGGTAATGATACAATTTTAACTCATGTACTCTTTGTGGATGACATTGTCATGGTTAATGATGGTTTTGAACAATCTCTCTCCACTCTTTATGAGATTTTAATGCATTTCTGTAAGGCATCTGGGATGCAAATAAATGATAATAAATCATCTTTATATTTTTCCTGTATGGAAGATTCTGAAGTTATTACATTACAGAATATCTTCAGTTTTCCTATTGATAGAATTGTAAAGGGCATGAAGTACCTTGGGTTTCATCTTAAACCTTGCAGATATCTTATTAAGGACTGGGATTGGTTGATTATTAAAGTTGAACAAAGGATTCAGAATTGGAGCTTCTGTTGGTTGTCCAAAGGAGGAAAGCTGGTTTTGATAAAAGCTGTTTTAAAGACCATACCAGTTTATTGGATGCATTTCTGGGTACCTTTGGGAGTCACAGACAAAATCAGAAAGCTTTGTTTTAATTTTCTTCGGGCTGCTAAACAAAACTCTTCTGGTTTACCCCGGATTTCATGGAAGTTACTTGCTATGCCTAAATCGTTGGGTGGATGGGGACTCAAACTTCCGGTTTTATTTGCCAAGGCACTTGCTGCAAAAAATGTCTGGAATATCATTCATGGCTCGGGTTTATGGGTTAAGATTGCAATACAGAAATATATTTATCCAATGAATATTCTGGATTGGATTAGATCTTCTGCTAAAAAGAAAAAGAACATTTCTATTTGTTGGAAAGCTGCTCTTTGGGCTTTCGATCTCATTGGTAATTCTCTGGTTTGGAAGATTGGAGCTGGCAAGGATGTTCGTATAGGTTTAGATCCGTGGTCTGGATGTAAGTGGAGACATGCTCTTCCAGTTCCTATGTTAGATAGATTACATTTGGCTGGTTTTCATTTCATTTCTGATATTGGAATTCATTGTATGTCTGGTTTGATGCCTCAAAATTGGTTATCTGCAGACTCTATTGGATTTACTGACCCTCTTGAGATTGCTGCTTGGAATGGATATATAGCCATTCTCAAGTCTAGCCATGTTAGACTTTCTACTGCAGCCGATTGCCTTATTTGGAACTTATCTAAAACCGACAAGTATTCTCCTAAAGAGGGTTATGCTGAGCTTATGAATAGAGAAGTGGATTCGATCTGGTGGTGGAAGGTCATTTGGAAGATGAAGTGTCCTCTAAAAGCAAAAAAATTTAGTTGGTTTCTTCTCTCTGGTAAAGCATTGACCTGGGATGTTCTCTGTTCTAGGGGTAGAGAAGGTCCTGGAAGGTGCTATTTATGCAAACAGAGCTGTGAATCCAACTTTCATATTGCTGTGGAGTGCCCTATTACTCAATCAGTTTGGTCAATTATTGAGGTTCATTTGAAACTTAATAATTTATGGTATGGCGATTCCCTGTCTGTTTGTTTTAAAAACTGGTGCTTTATATCAGATGTGGTTCTTATCAAATCTTTACCTATCATTGTACTTTGGTTTATTTGGAAAGCAAGAAATCGGTCTTGTTTTGAGGATCTTGTCACAACCCCTGCACAGGTATCAAGATACAGTTTGGGTATGATGAAGAATTTACCACAGTCTTTACCTGTGGTCTCTATCAGATCAATTTTTGTGGAAGATATTGTTAAAACTTATCCTTGGGGTTACTTTGATGGATCTGCAACTGGGGATCCAATGATTTGTGGGGCAGGTGGTATATTGTTCATATCTGATATCCATTATGTTTCTTTCAAAGCAGGTTTAGGAGTGGGCACTAATAATTATGCAGAATTATGTGCACTTAAGCTTCTTCTTAGACTGACTCAACAACAAAATTTGAATAAAATTCAAGTATTTGGGGATTCCCAGTTAGTCATAAACTAGGCATCTGGTAAGTATCGATTACTAAATACTGAATTGGCCATGATTCTTCAAGATGTTCACTGTTTAGCTGACAGCCTTGCTTATGTGTCTTTCAAACACATTTATAGGGAACGAAACACCAAAGTAGACACTTTGGCTAAAACAGGTGGTAGCATTCTTGAAGGATCTTGGTGTATATGTGAACAGAGAGGCGCAACAATGGTGGAAACCTTTCAGGTTTTCTAAAATGGATCTGTGAGCTTTTGACTTGCAGTTGTATGACTGTATCTTGATGATGGCTTCATGCAATTTGTATTTTTCTTGTGAATATTTTGCTGCTTATATTTGGAGATTTTAATGCTTGGGCATTTCTGGAATATTCGACGTGATCAACTTCTTTTTATTTGGTTCCATCCAGGATATATGATGCTCTGGCTGAATTTAATACACTACACTGGTGATCTTCAAGCAACTATACTGAGAGCATGACATGTGGGCTGATTGGCCTCTTATTTGATGCTAAAATGGTTATGAAATTTCTTCTTTGGATGGCATGGATGGCCAATTTATTAGCTGCTGTTTTTTTCCAGCATTTGATTACAGTTCTTGCTTGTTGAGACTATTTCAGCCAGCTAGTTTTGCTCTGGGTTTTTTTGCTTATGATCACCTTCGTTATCACAGTTGATCTGACTTGATTTATCAGGAATGATGAAAAAAAAGTCTGCTATGATCAGACTTGATGATTTTTGCTGCAAAGTAATGGTAAACATTATGCTCTTTATGAGGTATTTTCCTGTATGTAATTGGATCAGATTTTAGATATGATAATGGTATTTTGTGCTCTTCACGAGGAAAATATCGGTATGTAATGTCAACTTCATAGTTGGTTTTTTGTATAATGGACCTTTTGGCCCATCTGCTGAATGTGAATAAAATATTTACGAATTTTTTCTTTGGAAAAAAAAAAAATGAAACTTTTGACTTGGCTCGATTAACATAGACTTTGAGTTGATAAAATTCACAAAAATAGGATAAGAAACGAGAGTTTTGTTTATGAAAGTGTATATAACGAATCCTTATATGCATTCAAATCTACAACATTAAAAAAAATTCATGTTCTTAATCATTATGCTCTTCCTATCACAATGCAATTGATCAATAATCTTTGAGCTTTTATCTTAGTGAATAAATATTGATTTTTTCTCTTTTTACATTCTAAATAATGTACAAGAAGCTAATAAAAGTATAATAAAAATAAGTTTAAAAATTGTCTAAAAAGCAAGAAGTATGAAAATGTAAAATCATAGAGTAAGTTTGAGACAAAGTATGAGAGTAGTAATAAGGAAATCTACTTGTAGTGATTGGAATATGCTATTCATGTACCAAATATATTTTATATTTTAGTGGGTTTTTTTACAAATTTGATATTAATTTTGACATATTGTTGCAATTACAAGTTTTGCTTATCAAAACTGCAATATAAAATTGTTGCAAAATAAATTGATTTCTAAAATTCCATAATTTTATAATGTTAAAAGTTTTGAATAACAAACATTCATATCACATTCACAACTTCTCATCATTTACTTTTATTAGGAAATATTACTACGTAAAAATATTGCTACATGAATAGATTATGTAGTAGTGGTTGGTTCGGACATGACACGACCAACAACCAATGACCAACAACTATACATGACACTTATGAGTGCGTAATATTTTCAATAAACATGACACTTATGAGTGCCATTAATTTATCCTTTGGATTGCAAATGTGTTACATACTGAAGGATACTTTGATATTGCTTACAAGGACACAAGTCATTAGTTTATTTACATGAAGCCAAGGAAAAAATATTATAGAGAGTGGTAGGCAAGAAATTATAAAAGGGGCTCTTAGTGAAGCCAAATCCCATAGAAAGAAAAATAAATGAAGTTGATGTCCTTCAATATTAAAAGGAAAAAGGATGACTACAAAATAACACCCATGAGGATGAATTTGCTTAAATCAAAACTGTACTTGATTTTTTAGCAAGAAACTATGATCAATACAAAGGTATGCATTTGACATTGTTCAAAATTGTTTTGGGAATTTAGCTCCCTAAGCTCAATAGTCATTCTAGTGGCCTAGTAATTTGATGGAACTCATCTTTTTGTTTTAAGAAATTATCTTATCTAAACTACGTCTTTTGAGTCTCACTAAAATTAAAAGAATTTAATGTAGTTTGTTTTTTCTGACTATTTATGGGATTTCTTCAAACATAAAAGTGTCTTAGGAGGAGTTGGTGGGGAAAGGGTCTTTGGTATTCCAAATTTGGTTTTAGGAGAAGATATGTGTTAGCACTCTGTTTTTAACAGTTGATTTAAGGACCTGATAGGAGTTCGATGAGGGTCTTGTTCCCGCAAACTTCATGTGAACTCTCCTTTAGGATATCAGAGGTTCAAGGCAAAGAAGCAAATGGAAGATGTGCTGAAGGCATTGGGCGAGGCTTGAGATCAAAGGTTGATATTGATCGAAGATAGATCAATGGCTCTAAACCATTTCGCGTGAGTAGACATGCTCGACCAAAGCTGCGTTTCCAATTTATGAAATGGGTTAAAGTTCGGAACATTCTACGGTTGAGATGAGATCTGAGTCAGATCTATGGCCTCAATCAATTTCGCAAACCATACCTGCATGGGTAAAATCCGCGATTTCAAATCGCGAAGGAGGGGTAGCAGTCGCAAAGATCAACGACTTCGACAATATTGGAGAGAAATCTACATCCACGGTCTATTTCGCAGTGCGGACTAGCACGATGAATAACAAAAGCTTCCCATTGCAAAAGATAGTGGGGCCCACTCAGATCTATGGCTACATGAAGGATCGGTCGTGATCGACGGTTGAAAGCATGTCATGATCCTGAGCTGCCCACGATGTTCAAAGGAGAAAAGTTGGCGGCAGAAGGAATGGAATGTGGACATTGGACGTGAAATATTCCCCGAAGCGGATGGCTGAGATGGCTCCTAGGGTACGTGATTTCACATCTAGTGTGGGGATGACAACGTATGAGACGTTCATGCGTGTAATATGCGCTCTTGTGGATTGGTCGATTTCTCTGACGCCATTTGTAGCACACGTAGCGGTGGAATCATCCCTTTGGTAGAGTCATATCATGAAAAGATAGGTGGATTTTGTGAGAGTTGGCCTAGAAAATGAGGAAAGTAGCTGGCGAATCCGCTGCTCACACGAAGCAAAGCCAGTACGACGCGGGAGACCATTCCGTTTCCCACTTCAAAGGGGCAAGGAAATGTGAGAGCGTCCACTTCATGAACTATGCAATGTGGATCTATTGTACCATATGGTGTTTATGAATGCTTCCCATAGCAGGCGGTAAGACGCCACGACTGATGAAACCAAGTGACTAGATCCCTAGCAAGTAAAGGATCGCTTTGCTCGCGCCTTCACACATGTTGAGACCAGATACACTCAATGATAGAATGTGCAGGAATGATGGCCAGCCATAGCCGGGTCAGTCCCGAAGCCTTACATATACTGCTTTCAGAGCAATAAGATTGAACTAACATATCTCCAGAATCGAAGTTCTACTTCTCTGCGAATCTACAAAGGCCCGAAGAGTTTGACGATGAAGATTTGGCTTGAGAAACTTGTCCCTCTGGGGGTGTTGATGGTTGGTGGGAAGCTTCCACACTCGCCCGTCACCTTGGTATTGCATGCCAGGAATGACACCAACCATCTAGGTCCATACGTGATACCCGCACCCCCAATGACGCAAGGCCTGGACACTTACTCCCTGTAAGTGTTTTTCTAGGAACACTTGATAGCATCGCTACCACCAAAGCCTCCGCAGAAGGGGACAGTCATCGACTATTCCTTGTATGAGAATTTGTTCGAATGGGAGCATTAGGGGCTTAAATCCCTCATCATTCTATTTGTGAAGTCCACTTGCCAAGGGTGATGGGGCTGGTGTAGATACGCTACACCCTTGTTCATGTAAGAGAGCTCACCTCACTAGAGGAGAGGAGTACAAGAATGACCAACCACCCCATAGGTTCATCTCAACCAGCAGCAATGTGACACTTCTTCCATAGCCCACGACCAACATTGTTACCGAGTGAGGAAGGAGGTGGTGGATGTGATCGAACCAGGGAAAGATTCCAGGTACCTTGCCAATGTGTGCCCATGTGGAAAGCTACATTTGAACACGGCGGAAGCACACGCTTCGGGCAGAGAAAGAGGCATCATACTCATCATCTGTCATGGTGGCCAAGCACGTCAAAATGTTACTCGAGATGAAATGCGACCACTAGCGCCATGATGTTTGTTGTTTATATTTGTAAAACGTGGCGATAGTCCACTCCCTGTACAGTTAACGCATGATAGTGACTTGTAACACTTTTATGTTCAGAAGTATCAGCATTAAAATAGTATAAATACACTCCCGATAGAGGGAGGAAGGAGTTAGTTGTTTGGATTGAGAAACATTCTAGGGCTGAGGCTCTCCATTGTAAATAAGTTTTGATGCCCATGTTATGAATAAAAGTTGCAGAGTAGGAGTTTTTTTATCATAGCAGAGATTCATGTATCGTTTCTTTTCCCAATATGTATATTCTTTAATGTGCAATGTGTTCCCTGTTGATTGCTTTTCATGTCTGCAACTTAGGGTATAGTAGTTAGGAATTCATACTTGTTATGCTCCAGCTGCTGTTCCAAACATTTATCAATTGTTATTCTAAATTTACATGGAATTCATCTCTATGGTGCTCCACATGATGGACTGTTCTCTCTCTCGTCCTCCAACCGCCCGCTAAAAATCTCTTGATTGGAATATCAGTGGCTACCTTACCTCTGTTTGCTACCCTATTCCTTCCTTTACTCTTGCAAGCATTCACTATGCAGGTTCTCAACTCCATTTCCAATGGTTCCCACCCCGATAATCCCACCTTGCACCTCACCTTTACATACTTTGTTCCATTCAGGATCCTGCTCCCCTGATCATGCCGATTGAAAATATTATGTGGAGTAGACTTTGGTGACAGAGGAGATTGAAGATCTTATGTGGAGTAGACTCTGGTGACAAATGAGAGATCCCTCTCTGACTGCACAGGCCTAGAGGCACAATATAAACATTAGAGGAAATTTCAACTCAAAATGGGCCTCCCAAAAAAAGTTAATAAAATAATGGCTAAAATAATAAAATAATATTTATTAATTTTGGAGGAATAAAAGCAAAAAACTACTTTTTTGTTTGTATTTTCGACATATCTCCCCGTGTTTTTACTCAAATTTCGATCGGGAGAGCTCGTTGGATGTGGAATTAATATCCGCATCCAACGAGTACCCACTCGACAAACTTTTTATGGACCTCGCTACCCCAAAAACAAGAAATATCTGAAAAAATGTGATGATGACATCATCATCATGTTTTTTCAGGTATTTCTTGTTCTTGGGGTAGCGGGGTCTGTCAAAAGTATGTTGAGTGGGTACTCGTTGAATGCGGAATTTAATTCCACATCCAACAAGCTCTCCCGATCAAAATTTGAGTAAAAACACGGGGAGATATGTCGAAAATACAAACAAAAAAGTAGTTTTTTAATGATACCTATCCCCAAATTTATATTAAAAAAATGTTTAAGACCTATACAGTATTTCAAATTTAAAGGAATTTCATTGGATAACACATGATGACATGGAATTTGATGTAAAGTTAAAAGGCCCATTTTGAGTTGAAATTTCCTCTAATGGTGGTTCTACTGTTACACTCGGAGAGGGCCCTCCCCCTCGACCTTCGGGGCATGCAAATCCCGGTGCTAACAAACTGGTGTCGTTGCTGGGGACGAAATTGAAGATCCTCCCTGGGAAGAAGGACAAAGATTTAGATCTGGTTGTTGATGGTGAACAGTTGGCCAGACATCAAGAAGGTTGAGCACTTTTCACCCGGCGACTCCACTCTTGAAGGATTCAGACTTCAATGACTCCACTGGTGGTGTGAACCAGAAACTAAATGGACGAGGAAAGATGGAAGGTTTCGTCTGGAAAATGGACCTCTTATAAAGCTTAGAAATGCCTGACGGAAGGTCCAGATACTTGGGTCTATATTTATTTCAGGATGTCTTATCCTATCTTGTAAGTTTGCTCTTATCTTTTCCCAGATTTATCAAAACAGCCTTCTACAGTTCAACTAATTTTGAATAGAGCTATGAATATATTCCTATTTATCCTTCTTTACAAATCAAAAGTGTTGCGTCGTCTTGTACATTTGATTATGGCCTAGATTTTTATCTAGGGGCTCACAATGTCAAAGGACACCCCTGTGAAATTCATGAAACCTCGGATGATAGCTTAGATATTGTGCCTAACCTTGTCTCTCCTATTTCTCCAAGCCTCTACAAACCACTACAACTACCTCCCATCCTCCATGATTTTCCCGTGAGATATTACAAGTACCTCCCCAAGTTTGGTGGAGAATCCCAAGACTTGACTGCTGAGAAACATTTACAATCCTTGGAGCATTGCTTTGACCCTTTTGAGATAGATCACGATGATGTATGCATGTGGGATTTCGCCCTGTCCTTGTAAGGAGCTGCCAAAGTATGGTTTAAACACTTGCAGCCTAAGTCCATCAACACTTGGGAAGAGTTTTCTTGCACCTTCTTGGAGTTTTGGGGTAGGAGAAGGCCATTGGAGTAAATACTTTCAGATTTTTATTCCCTGAGGAGGCATAAGGGTCAGGCCATACCTAGTTTTAACAGAAGATTCGAAAGCTTTTATTATAACATGCCTAAGGAAGTCCAACCTCTTGAGAACGCTGCTAAGATCTATTATGCAACCGCCTTTCCTCTGGACCTGTCCTTGCTTCTTTTGGAGAGAAAATCAACCACCCTACAACAGATGTTCGCTGATTGTTTGGAGGTTGAGGAAAACCTTAAGATGTCCAAGAAATTGTTAGATCAGGATAGTGGTGGTGAGATAAAAGATACATACAAATTGGTTGGGCCCTACAAGAAGAAGGAGGAAGTCTCTAACCCGTCAACTATCTCTCATGGTATGCAAAAAGATGACTGACCTGAGGCTAGAATAGGTAGTCCCGTAGGACTGTTCTCTGAAGATGGTGACCTACACCGTCCCTGGTCCACAAAGGATAGTTTTAAGAAAGAGTTTGGTGCGCCTGTGTACAATGAATATGAAGAAGAGTACCTGCAGAATATGCCTGACGAGCCAGTTGTTGAAGCAAAGCCTAATGATTAAAGGAATCAAGATGCCATGCGAAGTCAACAGGTTGAAGTGGGAAAGGACGATAGGGGCATTGGAGGTGATAGCCTACCCTTGTGTTATGCCTCTTTTGAATTAATACGACACATGATTAAGGCCTCCAAGAAAAAGCAGAAAGAAATGAAGATGGCGTAGACCAGAAGCCTGTGCAAGAACGAAGAAGATAAGAAGAACCAGCTAGGCGATTCCTCTTATGCTACTAGTATATTGGAAATCTGTAGTAAAGGGACAAGCCATGGAGATGGATGTAGAAGCCTCCAAATAAACACGTTCTCTGATATTCTTCCTTCAGTAGCACCACCTCACACAGGAGGAATATGCCTACTCGGTTCCATTGGAAAAGTAGGGGACTTCCCTCTTGAAACAGATCAAGCTCTTGTTGCAGAAATTTTGAGCGAAAAGTGGGAGGTTCCATTGAAGAAAGATTCTATGGGTCCTTTGCTGCAATATTCCAAGTGTCAACCTGACGAGTCTCTAGAAGAAGGAAGCTCTGGACAGCTTTCCCATGAGTAGGTGATAGAACGTGCTGGAGGTTGCCGTGATTTCTATGACCCTGTAGCCGAGTACATGGAGGGTCTGGGTGAAGGCAGTGATTGGTTGCATCCCTACTTTGAATATCAATTTTTTTATCATTCCCTTCTCCGATTATCTATTTCATTTCTGTCCATCAAGCACAATGAAAGAACAAAAATATTAGGCAAGTTGCTTGATTGGATTCATTGGAAGTCTGATTTCACTTAATCATATTTGTGTACAAAGTTAGGGAGAGTAGGTAGAGAAAAAATAAGCTCGGTAGTCATCGAGCATTTCCTTCATTACTGTTTTAGTTGTTTTGATTTTTCAGTTACCAACACAGGTTTACAGTCACCAGCATGATTTGCAAGACTGGCAAGAATTCACTGAAGCAGTAGCTCAGAGCAAAATGGAGGTTTCAAAGAAAGATTGAAAGCAGCCCAATGGTTTGGCACTTGGTCTACCGAGGTTCTTTGATACCTCACTGGGAGGATAGCATCCCTCGTGTAGCCAGTTGTTAAAACTCCATTTTTAACAGTTGATTTAAGAACCTGATAGGAGTTTGATGAGGGTCTTGTTCCCACGAACTTCATGTGAACTATCCTTCAGGATATCAGAGGTTCAAGGAAAATAAGAAAATGGAAGATGTGCGGAAGTCGTTGGGCGTGGCTCGAGATCAAAGGATGAAATTGATCGAATATGGATCAATGGCTCTAAACCATTTTGCACGAGTAGACATGCTCTACCAAAGCCGCGTTTCCAATTTGCGAAATGGGTTAAAGGTCAGAACATTCTATGGTTGAGATGAGATCTGAGTCAGATCTATGGCCTCAATCAATTTTGCAAACCATACCTGCACAGGTAAAAGCCACGATTTCAAATCGCGAAGGAGGGGTAGCAGTTGCGAAGATCAATGACTGTGATAAGTTTGGAGAGAAATATATGGCCACGGTCTATTTCACAATGCGGACCGGAATGATGAATAACAAAAGCTTCCCATTGCGAAAGACAATGGGGCCCACTCGGATCCATGACTGCATGAAGGATCGGTCGCGATCAATGGTTGAAAGCATGTCATGATCCTGAGCTGCCCGCGGTGTTCAAGGGAGAAAAGTTGGTAGCAGAAGGAATGGAATGTGGACATTGGACATGAAATATTCCCCAAATCGGATGGCTGAGATGGCTCCCAGGGTACGTGATTTCACATCCAGTGCGGGGATGACAACGTAGGAGACGTTCACGCGTGTAATCTGCACTCTTGCGGATTAGCCAATTTCTTCGACGCCATTTGTAGTACGCGTAGCGGTGGAATCATCCCTTTGGTAGAGTCATATCACGAAAAGATAGGTGGCTTTTGTGAGAGTTGGCCTACGGAAATGAGGAAAGTAGCCGGTGAATCCGGTGCTCACACGAAGCAAAGCCAACACAACGCGGGAGACCATTCCATTTCCCACTTCAAAGGGGCAAGGAAATGTGAGAGCATCCACTTCATGAACTATGCAACGTGGATCTATTGTACCATATGGCATCCATGAATGCTTCCCACAGCAGGCGGTAAGGCGCCACGACTGATGAAACCAAGTGACTAGATCCCCAGCAAGTAAAGGATCGCTTTGCTCGCACCTTCACACATGTTGAGACCAGATACACTCAATGATAGAATGTGCAGGAATGATGGCCAGCCATTGCCGGGTCAGTCCCAAAGCCTTACATATACTGCTTTCAGAGCAATAAGATTGAACTAACATATCTCCAAAACCCAAGTTCTAATTCTCCGTGAATCTACAAAGGCTCGAAGAGTTTGACTATGAATATTTGGTTTGAGAAACTTGTCCATTTGGGCGTGTTGATGGTTGGTGGGAAGCTTCCACACTTGCCTGTCACCTTGGTATTGCATGCCAGGAATGGCACCAGCCATCGAGGTCCAGACGTGATACCCGTACCCCCAATGACACGGGGCCTGGACACTTACTCCCCGTAAGTGTTTTTCCAGGAACCCCTGATAGCATTGTTGCCATTAAAGCCTCCATAAAAAGGGAAAATCATCGACTGTTCCCTGTATGAGCATTTGTTCGGATGGGAGCGTTAGGGGCTTAAAGCCCTCATCATTCTGTTTGTGAAGTCCACTTGCTAAGGGTGATGGGGCTGGTGTAGATACGCTATACCCTTGTGCCCGTGGGAGAGCTCACCTCACGAGAGCAGAGGAGTACAAGAATGACCAACCACCCCATAGGTTCGTCTCAACCAGCAGCAATGCGACACTTCTTCCATAGCCCACGGCCGACATTGTTACCAGGCGAGGAAGGAAGTGGTGGATGTGATCGAACCAGGGAGAGATGCCAGCTACCTTGACAATGTGTGCCCATGTGGAAAGCTGCATTTGAACACGGTGGAAGCACACGCTTCGGGCAGAGAAAGAGGCATCATACTCATCATCTGTCATGGTGGCCAAGCACATCAAATTGTTACTCGAGCTGAAATGGGACCACCAGCACCACGATGTTTGTTGTTTATATTTGTAAAACATGGCGATATTCCACTCCCTATACAGTTAACGCATGATAGTGACTTGTAACACTTTTCTGTTCGGTAGTCTCAGCATTAGAATAGTATAAAATCCACTCCTGATAGAGGGTGGATCGGAGTTAGTTGTTTGGATTGGGAAACATTCTAGGGCTGAGGCTTTCCATTGTAAATAAGTTTTGATGCCCATGTTATGAATAAAATTTGCAGAGGAGGAGTTGTTTATCATAGTAGAGATTCATGTGTTGTTTCTTTTCCCAATATGTATCTTATTTTATGTGCAATGTGTTCCTTGTTTTCACTCCAGTCTGTTGATTTCTTTTCATGTCTACAACTTAGGGTATAGTAGTTAGGAATTCATACTTTTTATGCTCCAGCTGCCGTTCTAGACATTTATCAATTGTTTTTCTAAAGTTGCATGGAATTCATCTCTTTGGTGCTCCATGTGATGGACTGTTCTCTCTCTTGTCCTCCAACCGCCCGCTAAAAATCTCCTGATTGGGAGATCAACGGCTACCTTGCCTCTGTTTGCTACCCTATTCCTTCCTTTCCTCTTGCAAGTGTTCACTACGCAGGTTCTCGACTCCATTGCCAATGGTTCCCACCCCGATAATCCCACCGTGCACCTCACCTTTACATACTTTGTTCCATTTAGGATCCTGGCCCCCTGATCATGCCGATTGAAAATCTTATGCGGAGTAGACTTCGGTGACACATGATATTGAAGATCTTATGCTGAGTAGACTTCAGTGACAAACAAGAGATCCCTCTCTGACTACACAGGGCCAGAGGCGTAGTCTAAAGCGATTCTGCTGTTACGTCGGGAGCGGGCCCTCCTCCTTGACCTTCGGGGCACAAAAATCCCGACGCTAACAATATGAATTTGACCCTTTCTCAACATGAGAAATAGAGGGATATTGCTAGAATAGAATTAGTGGTTGAGTTCTTCTCCTACATTTTGAATCCAACAATCTTGTTTATATTCAACATATTTAGGTCTGATGCACCTAGATCAATCATAAGGTAGGTTCTAGTGACATTCCAAATATATTGGACTAGTTTATGGTCAAGGATGATCTCATGGTAGCTCTAGATTGTTATACAATTACCTTTATCATGAAGATATGCGTGTCTGAAACAAATAGAAAATGCAGATCCACAAGTTTCTCATGTGGTTACAACAATTTGATAATAATTAGCAATTAAAAAACCAACTCATTATTAATTAAAAGATCCTTACTAACTACTCAAATACAATCTTATCATTAGTTGCAAGATTCTCTCCACATCCGATTTAATTGATAATGATCCAAATTCATGACATATCTCGGTGGTTTAAGATTCAAAATATTGATTTTCATGGATTTTCAACAATTGTTCGATGGACAGTAGAAAATTTCCTAGAGTTGCAGCAATTAGAAAAGTGTCGGGGGTTGCAGCAACCAGGGAACAACAAAAAAGTGCCTAGAGTTACAATAAGAGGCAACTGGTTCTGTAGTAATCAATAAACAAACATATTTTTCAAAGATAAATGCAAATATAATATTTTCTAATGTATAATGATAAATCATGTCAAATACTAAAGAAATTCAATCGAAAACACCTTGAACCTAAACCCCACAAATGAGCATTAAAACAGATTAATACATAATTATAGGTAAGAAAAAAGGGATTATAAATAAGGGAAAATGAGTTGCAAAAGATGTCAATTCTACGACTCAACATCTTCCCCAAACTAAATATGTTGCATTCCCTCATGCAACTATATCCCTATGTATCAACCAATTTTTAAGGACATATAATAAATGTGGTTTCTCTTTTTCCAATGCATATTAACCATTTTTGTTGTCAATACTTTTCCATTTACCTTGAATGCCTAACATAAATGATTTTCTTGTTTACATGTCTATTCATGCTAGTATAAAGGGACAAAAATCACCCTACAATATTCCACAATTGTATATGATCATCAAAAGGTGTGAAGTCTCATATTGAATAGTTCTCCATCATGGTAAGCAAGCATCAATTCACCATATCAAAATAGTTCATCCATTTTGTTCATAAATCTCATCTCATAATGACTTAGAGAAATTTAGAGATCTTGTGTTCTGCTTCAAGAGAGATCCATAACCAATGTACCTTCAAAAGTAGCATCCTAAAGTGATTAGCAATTTTGGCTGAGTTGTAGCAATATATACAAGGAGTTGAAACAAGTGCAACAAATTCGAAAAATTGATATTTTATGCGAACAATATCTTCTATTGAGGAGATTTTTGTGGGCATGTTTATCACCATTTACTGCCTTTGTGTACCAAAAATCATAGTAACCTAATTCATAGATCCTTCTATATAAGAAAATAAGCTGCTACATGTGAGTTGCAACAAGTGATGTAGGAGCATCAACAAACTTATTAACCATTTTCTCTCATAGTACAAACTAGGTTTCTACAAAATTTTGTAGGCACACCTATTCTTATTTATAATCATGGCCATATGATCCACAGATCTCAAGATATAAGCAAAGGTGTTGTAGGTGACAATTAAATATTTCTCTTAAATTATGAATTGGGTTTGTGAGAAATTGTGTGGGTTTGTTCATCTTACTGTAGTGCTTCTCTCCTCTAAATTTCGTGGATACCCAGTTCATGGTTTGCAATATATCATCAAATAATTTTCTACATTTATAAAGAGTTATACTTTGTTTTGGTGGATGAAAAAATAACCATGCGGTAAAGTGCTTACTGGTAAAAGGTAACCATGATGATCATGTATTCGTGAAGAGGCTAATCAATGCCAATGACCTTTGAATGCTTTATTACAATGCAAAGATTTTATTTTGAACTATAACTTTCACAAACGATAAAACACCTTTATAGAATGTATGAAATAATTGAAATCCACATACCATATGTGATGTATCTCAGCTTGAATAATGTTTGATGGTATCCTTGTGACTTGAAATTGTGACAATAACTAAGTTCATCAATCTACTTTATGGTTTTGTAGGCTAGTTCTCCATATCTTGCATCCCGAGGCTTCATCTAAAATGTCCCCTAGTTCTCCTTTGTTTCTTATGCAAAACATTCTTGCGTTGAATATGTCATTGTTAACCGTATAAATGACATGGAGTGCGCAACAGTCCATTCTCCCCCAAATTGAATGTGTCGCAGGTTTGCATGCAACATTGTATCCCTTGGTGAAAGTTTGGTGCATCCTATAAAGACAATAGGGTAGACCCTACAAACCCCTTTTTAAAATTCTATCTTCATGTAGAGAAACATTATTAGCAAAGGGAATTGCATTGAATTGTTGTATGCATGCTTCTATGCTAAGGTGGTGAATTCTCAGTCCATCCCAAATCTTCACATGTTGATCCATCGAATATTGTGTTGCAGATATTTGGAAGGAATACATACTGCTGGTATTGACATCAAATCAGCCCAAAAAGAAAGCCTACAAATGGGCCATGACATACTGGAAAATATGTTACTCAAAACCACCCTCAATGTTGTTACGAAGAAGTATTGGCGGTTGTTGCAAGTTGTTTATATGGTTTCTAAAGATGACTTCACAATGCAATTAATTTGACCATTCAATTTTTTTTTCATAAAGATAACCTCCATACTATTAAAGCGATACAAAGATGGCATCTAGTCATGGTCACAAGAGCTGTCTAAAAAGTGTTGTTGTCTACTCGTCATGCATTGTGCTTATAAGTGTTGACTTGTTGTGGTTTGAATTTTCCTTTATTTCCAATAAAACTATTCGTGTTTACCACTGCCAACATTTGTTGATTTAAACTTTGTGACAAATAGACGTAAACAATACCAAACATTGTTCAAATGCTACCATATATGTATTCTAAAAAATGAATTTTGAGGAAAAGTATGGGAAAGGTGTTGATTGCAACAAGATTTGACTGCATTATGACCTCTAGTTCATTCTTCAAATAAACATACATCTTTAAGTCTAGTCAATCATCCTAAAGATTCTTTGATTTAGACAAGAAAAAATCAAGAAAAACATATATTATGTCAAAAATAGCATTAGCAAGTGCTGGATTTTTAGAGGATATGCTTCTGCAACAACCTCTCTTGTTGTAGGTTCTTATGGGAAGCATGTTCATCTTTTCAGTAGTGTATTTGGCGTGTCCCTATCAATAGTTACATTTTCTGATGTTGGTTCTTGTGGAGGAATAACGATGCCTTCTTATGATCCTGCTGCTGGTTCTTAGGTGACTATAACAAGGCCTTCTATTGTTGGTTATTGTGTGGAAACAATTGGGCTTCTTGATGTTTGTTCTTGTGTGGAAACATCAATTTATTTCTTGAGCATTGCCTGCAACTTTAACGTTAGGGGATGGCTTTGAATGGCTTATGGAAGTAGAGCAAGAGGATGTCAACATGATTCGAATGGAATGAGGTTTGGGAATTAAGAAGATGACGAGGGATTTAAACAATAGGGACAATGGCATGGTGTATCCCCCCTAAAACCAAAGGAATTTTCCTCCACTGAAAAATGACAATTGCTAAGGAACTAAGCAACAAAAGAAATAAAGAAAGCATAGGTAATTTTCCAAATACATGTCTATAGCATTCAATGAAATTTTATTAAATAAAAGAAAAACAAGCATACATGCACATACCTATTAAGACCATAATGAATGCAATAACGTCTTAAGAAATAAGAGATATGGCACAATACACAATGATGTAAAAATTTTGCAAGGAAGAGAAACATGGAGCTTGGAACATGTAGCAACTTGGATGGAATTATTTATTTTGTATTTTATTTTCAAATCATGCTCATCAGCAAGTTGGTTTTCAAACAATATTTTTCTGACTAAAAATTAGGGTTTTCACAATTAGGAAAAAAAATTATTCCCCCGACAAATGGCCACTAGAAATCTTGTTTTCAAGCACTCCAAGGTCTGATGGCACTTGAGATAGTTTTCACCATCAAATTTTATTTGTGAAAGGAGGTAAGATAATAATGTAGCACAATATTGTAAGTGAGCCAAACATACTATATTTTGTGGGTTAGGGGTGGGTAGAGTACGAATTAGAAAGTGAAGGAAGCTAAAGGTGATTTGGTAATAGTGGTTACAAAAATGATATTGGATTTAAGATTGACCACATAAGAAATTGAAACTTTTATTAACTTCAACATATATATATATATATATATGTGTGTGTGTGTGTGTGTGTGTGTGTGTGTGTGTGTGTGATAGGAAGAAGGAAATGCATGGGAATACAATTGTGTTGGTGAATGAGCATGAGCACTTCTAGAAGGATTCTTTAGTAGCAATGGAATGGTTGATGTAGCGATGGGACTTGAATCCTAGAACATTGGTGTCACTTCATCTTCAAATCAATTCTTCATTTTCTCCACTCTTAATCCATCTGCAACTTTGAGTAAAAAGTCTGTGTGTTGTTGTCTTTAGTTGATACACCGTTGGAATAATCTCCTAAGAACTTGAGCTTTACACATTTATATATTCTCTCAATAAATCAAACTCAAACTAATTAGGGGTTTAACTAGGATTAACCTTTATGAGTATCGAGGAAGAGGGGAAACCCCTATAGACTATGGTTGGCTCGAGTATTTAGGAGGAACAAGTTGTAGCTTGACTAGAGAATGATATTCATATTGTGCCTCAAAATGTTCCATTTTATTTGTTCAATGTGTGGAGGGAATTACTCTTTTGGAATGGAATTTTGTGCTCAATAATCACTCTTGCATGGATTAACCTTCTTAATCCTCCTAGGACCAACAAAAAAGTAGCACTTACTTGCAATAAAATGTGAGATCATGGAAGAAGATAGGTTATTGATCTCCCCTCATCCAATACATACCTAATACATTCACAAGTAGTGCATATAAAAAAATACAAGGAAATATAAACAAAAGAAAAATTATTTTTACTTGTTGAGGAGTGGTGGTCAACCTAGACCACCCGACAACATTTTGTGATCAAATATTCATTTGGAGTCCGACTGAAGTGATTATAAACCCATATGAAATTATATTTATAGGGATATCTTTAGTATAGACAAGTTTTTAAAATTCATTAAAATGATGTGCCAAATATAGTGTGGAGCAACATGCATGATGTAGTTGTTTTGAAATTCTCTGCTAGACCAACACTTACTATTTGAGTACAACATTTTCATTTGATGATGGATTGATTTTATTACTCTTGGATATGAAAATAGATTTATATATGTATCTCCAATAGAAACAAGTTTTAAATACAATGACAATTGATGGGTCAAATACACCAATGAACAACCTAGAAAACATAGTTCTGAGAGTGCATAATTAGGATATACATTTAGTATTTTAAGGATATGTTTCTCTTACAATTTAGAAATGAAGTTATTCAAATTGAAATGGGAACTATATTCATAGGGGAATATATCCTAGAAATAGGTTTGGAATATCTATCCATTTGGCCTGCCATAAATTGATTGTCCCAACTTTGTTCATGAATTGCATGCTTTACATTCAATAAATTTTTTGGTCATATCTTTTTGGTTTGAGATTCAAATTGGGTTAGAAACTATATTTCAAGGTATATTTTTTATAGAAACGTGTTTTAAAATTATGCCCATATGATCTCTCAAAACATGATTGTTCCAACTATGTTTCTAGTGAGGTCATTGATCCAAAAGATACACGAGTCTAATAAAGAAGTTATTTCTCCCAAATAGTGATCTGGGTAGGTGTAAATTTTCATAGGCATGTAATAATTAGTGTATTTCACCCCTATACCTAGAATTATGAATACCCATATCCTTGATTGTACATTATGACTTATGCAAAAATAACACCCAAATAAAGAATGAGAGAAAAATCAAACATTGAGTTCAAAACATGGTATAATAGTAATGTGATACATAGACATTATGGAATTCAAGGGAGAAAGAGTCTATGGAGTGTTTCATTATCCATGGAAGTTTTTTCCCCATAATTTTTTTATGAAGCATATTTTTGGAATGCATGATTTGATGGTATTGAATAATTAATCACGATGATTTCAATAAGAATGCTAGTGTGTCCTGGTCAAAGAGATTAGGTATGGAGTAGGTGTAATAAAGGGTTGCAAAGGATTTAAAAGGAAAAAGGAGCATGGTTATAATGAATAAGAAGAAAGGAAAGATGATGAAAATAGGAAGGGGCAAAGAAGATGATGAAAAGAGGAAAGGGGAGTAGTAGGTAAGGAATGGTAAGAAAATATAAGATAAAGGAGGAATAAAGATTGAGAAAGAGGAAACAAGTAAAGCTATCATGTAGGAAAAAGTACGGGGGGAAAATTTGAAAAAGGTATTTTCATAGTAATGGGGAAGGAAAATGATGGAAGAGATAATGAGAGAATCATAAGAAGAATGGAAGAAAGAATGAAAATAAAAGAGAAAATATGAGAGGAGGAAGGATGGATGGATAATGTTATGTGGAAAAAATGAAAATAAATGAAACTAAAATCTTTAACAACCCAAAATGTTATATAAAACATAATGAACACTAACCACCTACCTTGACAATCAAACCGGATTCAAGCTTGAACGATTCTACATCCCCTTGGATCCTTTTCTAGTGGGATCTTCATTTACTAATACTTTCTTCGTATTTCCAAAATCCCTATAAAAATATATTAGTAGCATGGGTGGCTCTTAATGCACCACACAATTTTTGTATTTATCCAACTACATGCTTTGAATACAACGGAGAAGGATCTAACCACACAAAATGTTTGTAGTGAATGCGTAGGTTCTTACTTCTCATCATATCGTTCCTATTTCCATGTATTCACGACACTTTTATTCATGATTTTAACTTTAAAACACAAACACTATGTATGGTACCCTTCAGTGAATTCAATCGACATCATTTATCAAAGATCCACAATACCATGCACCAAATAAAACCAATAAAAGAATTACTCTTGAGCCTTTGATAACTCCTTGGAAACGAAGCCAAAATGATGGGACTTTTAAGTACCCTTTTAAAATAAATCATACAATCTTCTCATTATATCATCAATCAAGAGTTCAAATACTCTTACGAGTTATCGTGAAATGTATATGAAAGATACAATGTCTTTTCTTGGCAATGGTTTATCTAATATGCTTCAAAGAAAATGAAAGTGCTTCATTGTTCTACAAATTGAAATGACATTGCGAAAATGAAAATAGACCACACTCCATAAATCAAAGATACTAGGACTTTGTTGTCATTAGGTACCTGATTATCATGACCCTATTTTCACCAGGAAACTTTGATAAAAAGAAACCAAAGGAAACACACATTCATAGTTAAATGATTCAAATTAAAACACTCTTGCGGAAAATAAATCACACTAGCATCAATAAAGAAACTCACATAAGAGGAAAGGAAAAACCATCAAAATCGCACAATGCCATGTTCTCATGGAGTGAGATCTTCCTCCCAGGAATTATGGAAGTGAATTAAAGCTACATCAACATAAATAAATCAAAAGACACTACAAAATTTATGAAACTACGATCTATATTGAAGAATATCTCAAGAAAGTTTATTCTACACCATCCTAAATTGGATAGATGCTCTCAAAGTCCTCCCCTTGGAATTGAGAAGACACTCTCTTTTATACACGAATTTGCTTGAAACACATAATAAATGTAGATCCACAAGTTTCTCTTGTGGTTACAACAATTTTCTTATAATTATCAAGTCAAAAACCAACTCATAATTAATTCCAAGATCTTTGATGTAAAATCAAAGTTAATCTTATCATTTAATGATAAGATAATTGATGATGATCCAAATCCATGGCATATATTAGGGTTTGAAGATTCAAAATATTGATTTTCATGGATTTGCAACAATTGTTCGACGGACAATAGAAAATTCCTTGTACTTGCAACAATTAGAAAAGTGCTTGGAGATGCCGCTATCAAGGAATAGTGAAAAGTGCCTCAAGTTGCAACAAGTGGCAATTGATTCTAACACAATCAATGAACTAGCTAATTTTTCAACGATAAACACAAATATGTTATTTTTCAATGTTTAACTATTATTCACATGAAATTTGAAAGAAATGAAATGGACAAAAAATTTCACTAAAATCCCACAAATGAGCACTAAAACATATTAATACAAGATTGTAGGTAAGTGGAAAAGGATTATAAATAAGAGGAAAATGATAGAAAAACATGTGAATTATGTTATTTAATATCTTCCTCAAATTGAATATGTTGCATGACCTCATGCAACCCTATACCTCCATATCAACCAAGTTGTAAGGACATATACTAAATTTTGTTGAACTCTTTTCCCAACACATATAAACCATATATGTTGTCAATATTTTTTCCATTTATCTTGAATGCCTAAAAAAATGATATTCTTGTTTATGTGTCTATCCATGCTAGTATAAATTGTCATGAATCACCTTACAAGTTGCCACAATTGCATTTGATCATCAAAAGGTGTGGAGTCTCATATGAAAAGTTCACCATTATGTTGAGCAAGCATCAGTTCACCATATCAAAATAGTTCATCCATTTTGTTCATAAATCTCATTTCACAACCACTAAAAGAAATTTAGGGGTATTGTGTTCTTCTTCAGGAGATATCAATAGCCAATGTACCTTCAAAAGTAGCATCCTCAAGTGATGTTTAGTCATTTTGGTTGAGTTTCATCAAATGCAGTAGATTAAAAAAATTGACATTTTGTGCAAACGATAATCCAAATTGAGGAGAGTTTTTGTGGGTGTATTTTTCACCATTTAATTCCTTTGTCTACCAAAAATCATAACAACCTAATTCACAGATCCTTAAAGATAAGCAAAAAAGTTGCTACATATGAGTTGCAACAAGTTCTATAGGAGAAAAAACAAACTTATTAATAAATTCCCCTCAAAGTACAAACAAGGTTTTTGTGAAATTTTGTAGGCATACTAGTTATGTTTATTTATTGCTCCTCCTCACCCAAAATAATTGCGATTTGATGCATCAATATCGAGATATAATCACTTTTTTAACCTCTCGTGCCAAGTCTGGATCGCGCGTCCCTCTGAGCAGCTAACCCTAGCCTTGCCGTGGGCGCTAGCCGCTGGTCGGCGGCTCTGTCATGGATCCGCCCAACCCTGCCTCCTTTGAGGATAGATTCCAGAACATTGTGGCGTCCCTTCCACGTGATCATCCAGCCGCGGCCCCTGCTTCCAGATTCGTCAAGCTTGCCGATGTTCCAGAGGTTAAGCTCAGCTCTGCTGCCTCTAAAAGGAAGGCTGTTACTCTCTCTGAAAAGGGCCTTATCGGTCCGTTCACCGGACTTTGGCCATCCCCGCGATCTGTGGAGATTTGGTTGAACAAGAACTGGAGAACCCTAATACAGGGAGAAGTTCAACAAATCTTTTGTGGAAAAGGGTACTTTGCTTTCATCTTTGAAAAGAAGGAGGATCGGGACCTAATCTTCAGGAATGGGCCATATTTTATGGGCCCTCGAGGCATGTATCTGAACAAATGGGACCTAACCTTTAATCCTGAGAAGGACATTCCAAAAGCAGTTCCCGTATGGGTAAAGCTTCCCCACCTTCCCCTTCACTGTTGGAATGATGAGGATTTTTGAGCAATAGGGAATACCCTAGGGAAATATGTGGACAAGTCTGAGCCGAAAGCCCCAATGTTTTCCTGCGCCAGAATATATGTTGAAGTTGACCTAGAAAAAGGCTTGCCAGAATCTATAATGCTTTCCATTGACGGATGGAACCATCTTCAAACAGTAGACTATGAGCAAATTCCGTTCAAGTGTAAATACTGTCATGAATATGGTCATTTCGCCAAGTCCTGTCCGAAGAAGCCAGAAAAACCCCTATCGGAAAACCCTACTAGTGAGGGTTGGAATATTGCTAATGGGAAGAAGGCTGCCAAGTCCCAAAAACAACAAATCCCCACGGCAAAAAGCACCCCCGGAAACAAGTTTGCGGCCTTGGAGGTAGAGACGCAGGATGAAGAAAACCTTGTAGAGAATCCAGAGAATCAAGAAGACAACCCCGATCAGGTGAGGCACCAGACCTTTGAAGTCCTAGAGACAATCGTTCAGCCCCAAAAATCTCAGGAAGAAGCGGCTGATCACTCCAAAAGCAAGAAAGAGATGGAGACGATCTCCGAAGGATCAGTCACTAGATCTAAGGAAAAAGCAAGCACAGAGGAAATGATAGATACCTCTATAGAAGAACAAGAACCTCTCTCCAGGAAAGGAAGGAAAACCAATAAAGTCATTCGCGAGCAGGAAGCAGCAAGGGAAAAGGCGGCAGGAAATCAGTCTAACTTAGATTTCCTGGTTAAAACCTCGCAAGCAAGCAAATATCTCATGAGTGCGGAGGAGGAAAGAAAGGAGAGAGAAAAGGCCCTCAAACAACACAAGAAATAATGAAAATAGTCTCCTGGAATTGTAGAGGTTTGGGTGGTATGCAAAAATTAGAAGTAATTAAAAGATTCAAATCCATGGATTCAGCCTCAATGCTTCTTATCCAGGAGACTAAAAAATCTGCCGAAGACAGCATGGCGGCCATTAAAAGCATCTGGCCAAAAGGAAACGGTATAGCCACCAATGCTATGGGAGCTTCAGGAGGCCTCCTAAGCTGGTGGAACACAGATAAGTTTGAATTTATTTCTGCTTTAGAAAATAGAAATTGGCTTTTTATAAAACTCGAGAACAAAGAATGCAAAGAACAGTTTTGGGTTGGGAACGTTTATGGTCCAACCCTGAACGCACAGAAGGATAGCTTCTGGACATCCTTAGAGGAGCAGTGTGAGGACAAAAAGCTCCTCCCTTGCTTCATCGCAGGGGACTTCAATACTACCATATCGGCAGCTGAGCGTAGAGGAGGATCCAAGGTAAGGGATCCCTTCGAGGAGCGTTTAGAAGACCTCATCTCTCAATGGAACCTTACAGACATCACCCCCAAAAATGGCATGTATACTTGGAGCAACAAACGCGTGGGTCCTGGGCATATTTCCGCCCGTCTTGATCGGTTCTTGGTTAGCACTCATCTGATTAATTCTATCCCGGATGTTAAACTCCTGTGCTCGGCAGTTTCAGACCATAAACCCATTTGTCTCTTCTTTCCGCCGGAAGAAAATCTGGGGCCTCTCCCATTTCGGTTCAATTGGTTATGGCTGGAATCGGTAGAGGCCAAGGATATTATAGTCAAATCTTGGCACTGTTTCATACCAGGCACTCCAGCTTTTTCATGGGAACAAAAGCTTAAAAGGGTGAAAGTTGCCCTCAAGGCTTGGGTAAAAACTCATTATCAAGAACCCGCCAAGCAAAAAGAACTCATCTTGACAGAAATGGAACGATTGCAAGAAGAAATGGAGGTTTGCACGGTCACTAAAGAACACCTCATCAAAGAAATGGAGCTGGAAACAAAACTCCAGAAAATTTTACGGCAAATTGAAGAAGAATGGAGACTCCGATTGCGTGTCTTGTGGCTCAAAGGGGGAGATCAGAATACAAAATTTTTCCAGAACCAGTGCAGGGACAGGTAGCGTTGGAACACAATTAGAGAACTCAAGAATGAAGATGGCTCGGTCATTCAAGGGCAAGCCGCTATCAGCACAGAGGTAAGAAATTTCTTTGAGCATTTATATAACGATGAGGAGCAAGTCCTTCGCTATCTTTTGGAAGAAATGGCCTCTGATATTCCCTCCCTTATAAGCCCCCAAATGAAAACCCATCTAGAATCCCCCATCCAGGAAGAAGAAGTAACAAAAGCAATCTGGAGCCTTCACCCGGATAAGGCCCCAGGCCCGGATGGTTTCCCTATCTGCTTCTACAGGACTTTCTGGCCCCTTATTAAAAGAGACTTCATGCGCATTATAACCTGGATGGAAAAAGGAAATATGGGAGGAGCCACCAACTCCTCATTTTTGGCCCTCATTCCTAAAGACTCTAAGCCCTCTTCTGTCAAAATATTCCGGCCCATTTCCTTGTGCAATGCTTCCTATAAAATATTCTTGAAAGTGCTATCCTTGAGGATCAAACAAGTCATCCCTACCCTTATCTCTCCCAATCAAGGTGGATTCGTCTCTGGCAGGCATATCAGTGATAATATCCTTCTAGTGCAAGAAGCGATCCACTCAAGCACTAAACGAAGAGAGCCTGGGATGGCCATCAAGCTGGACCTGGAAAATGCCTTTGACAGACTGAGACATTCCTTCATTGTCATGGTGATGGAAAGGTTTGGTTTCCCCTCAGTTTTGATTAATCAAGTTCAAGCCTGCATCTCTTCCCCCTGGATAGCCCCTCTTATCAATGGCAGGCCCACTGAATTCTTCAAAGCCTCTCGTGGGGTTAGGCAAGGATGTATGCTCTCCCCCTTCCTTTACATTCTGGTCGCTGATTCCCTTAGCAGAAGATTGAATAGGCTCCTTTCTGAAGGTTCTCTGCCAGGACTTTCCTTTAGGAATGGAGTGCCTCCTATCAATCATGCTTTGTTCGCTGATGACTCCATCTTTCTCGGAATAGCTTCCACACAGATTGCTAGAAACTTCCTAAATCCCTTGGATCTCTTCCTTCAGACCTCTGGGAGCTCAGCAAATAAAAACAAATGTCAAATCTATAGCTGGAACTGTCCCACCCCCACCCTTTGCAGTATCTCTCAAATTCTACAAATTAAAACCAATCCTAACTAGACTCACTTCAACTACTTGGGCATTCCTATAGTCAAAAAATCTCTGACCTCCTCTATGTGGAATCCGGTCATTGAGAAAATCAAAGCTAAGAATCAATCCTTGGGGACAAGATGGTTAAAACTAGCTGGAAAGACAGTCCTTATCCAATCCATTCTCTCATCCTACCCTATTTATACGAGCTCGATGGTTCTAGCTCCGAAGAAGGTCATCACCAACATTTGTAAAGAAATCAGAAAATTCCTCTGGCAGGGAGGGAAAAATCAAACAAAGAAGTTCCACCTGGTCAAGTGGGAAATTATCAAGCGTGCCAAAAGTCATGGGGGGTTAGGTGTCAGAGATCCAGAGCTCACTAGTAAAGCCATGGGGGCCAAATTGATCTGGAGATTGGTTAGTGGAAAGAAGGAATGGTGGAAGGAAGTTCTCAGGAAAAAATACATTAAGAAGCCAAGAACAAAAATGTTGGATGGTGAATGGAAAGGGAAAGGCACCACTTTGTGGTAGCTGTGCAAGGATTCAATCAACACAATCAAAGAAAATTGTTATTGGATCCCCGGCAATGGGAAAAAAATAAACATCTGGAGTAGCAGCATATTAGGGCAGCCTCAGCGATCTTCTATTCCAGGCTTGGGCCCCTTCTCTGAATGGATGTCAGAATAGGAGATCCTCTTGCTCTTCGACCTGTCTCGGTGGGATGAGGATGGCCAATGGATAGGGTGGAAGGACATCTCTCCTCCAGATCACTTGAGAAATGAGGCCGACCTTTTTCTTTCCTCCCTGCATGGTGTATCCCCTTCGAGTCTCTCAGCTAAGGATCAGTTGGGTTGGGGAAAATCAGGGCAGTATACTGTAAAAGAAGGATATAAAATAATATCCAAGGAACAGATAATGGCAGACAAAATATGGAAAAAGGTTTGGCATCTCGATAGCATCCCTAAAGTCAACAGCTTCATTTGGCTTCTCCTGCATAACAAGCTTTTAACTGCAGAAAATTTAAGAAAAAGAGGCATCCTTGGACCATCTCGCTGTGCTTTGTGTAATTCTGCAGAAGAAACCTCCAGCCATCTATTTCTTCAATGCAAAGTCTCCATGTCTGTTTGGAAAATCGTCCTTCCCAAGGATTTCAACCGAGATCTTCTAGATAATGCAGCTCAGCTTTTTAAAGATTGGACCAATCTGTTTCCAGGATCTTTGACCAAGAAGCCAATTGTAATTCGTCTTTGGGAAGCCATTCCAAAAAATCTTTGCTGGCAATTATGGCTGGCCAAAAATTGTGCCATCTTCAAGGAGCAAAAGGTCATCCCAGTTTGCATAGCATCAAAAACCATAGGAATGATAGCAGAAAAATTCACCACAAACAACATCTGCTACCCTCGGCAAGAGTCTTTTTCTGATCCCTATGACACTTGGTGCAAACTTTTTCTAAAAGAGAATAGCTCCCTTCAGTCCAAAATTGTCTACGAAAGAACAACTCATCCTAGTCGCACTCTCCAGTGGGAAATTCGTCTTTCCTCCAAAGATTTTCAGTCCTGGCTCAGGGATAAAAATTCTTACTCCTTATTCTTCGATGGGGCTTCGAAAGGTAACCCAAGGGTGGCAGGAGCGGGTGGGATCTTGTTGGATCCTGGAGGACAAGTGGAACAAAGATTTGCCTGGGGTCTTGGCTCTAGAACCAACAACGAAGCTGAATGGATGGCTCTTCTCCAGGGTATCCATCTCACACGAGACAAAAATCTCCGGAAGGTCCTGATATTTGGCGACTCCAGGCACGTCATCTATAAGATGATCAATGGGTATCCTACAGGAGATATCAAATGCCATCGATTATATAAAAAAGCTAAGCTTCTTCTGCCTCAATCCTTCGAGGTTTTCCACATTCTTCGTCAAAATAATAAGGAAGAAGATATCATGGCTAACATAGGTTCCAGTCTCTCTCAAGGCCTCTACAGCCAGGATGGCGATCCTCCCTCTCTAAAATTCATTCCATGACGAGAAGCTTTAGTACTCCTCCTCGCTCTCTCATGCAAATATTTAAAATGGAGTCCTTATCTTTTGGAGAAATTTTTTGGTGTTTGTATGGTCTTCTATCCTCCCCCTTGGTTTTTCTTTCCCCCCTTTCTAGATTTCCCCCCCTCATCCCCCCTTTCCTTCTCCCTAACCCCTCCCTCATCCGCCTTCTCTTCGCCCTCCCTCCAGCTGGCCATCACTTCATCTCTTTTCTTGGCGGCTCCTCGCTTTCAATGTCAAGTCCTGCATGCTCTCCTTTGCAGGCCGCGTGGATGGATCATTCTCTCTCGGCAGCAGAGGAATTAAAGCCTCACAGGCCTCCAATTTATTGCCATCTTCTCTCGCACGATCGGTGGCTCTCTATACCTTTCACTATGTCGCCTCATTGCCTAGACTCGCTCCATTGCAACCTTCTGGATTTGGGTCACGGTTCTCCTGGTTCTGTGAATTTTTGCTGAATGTGGTAGCTGGAGTGGGGAGTGGGAGACTACCGGGAATCCCTTGGCATGAGCTCCCCCTAATTCGGGCCTTTGTTAAAGAGCGCCTCGCTCTGTCTTCCTTCTTCTGATGTAATTTTAGTTATCCCTCAGCATCCTGGGGCACCGGTAGTCACGTAGATACTTCTCCATTTCGAGAAGACAGACTGGACAAGCTTTTAGGCTGCCTTTGCTCTGGCTGGCAGAAAGACGCCTTGGGAACGTTGTATTGCTCAAACAGTCTCAGTGTTTCCGCTCTGCAACAAGAAATTGTCGACCTTTGGAGTGTTTCTACAGGGTGATGTGGTGAGAACCAGGACAGTCCAGATTATCCTCTGCATATTCAGTTCTCCCGAATAGCAATTACGACTGACTCTCGAGGGATGGCTCACTATGGTGATAATGCTGGGTTGATGGACATAAAGAAGAATCTTCGCAGGCTGCACGAGATGACAGCCATAGGGGTGATGGACAATAAAGAAATGGCCAAGGAAATTAAAGGCATGAGTGAAACTGTGAGTCTCATATCGCTTGATATCAGCAATCTTGGTGCTAGAACAGACGATCTCGAGAGAAACATGCACGAGCTGCTGGGAAGGGTTGAACGAATAGAGGAAGAACTTGAGAAGTTCATCTCAATGAACCAGGAAAGCAGGGTTAAGGGAGTTAACGAATCAGGTGATCAACCCATGGATGAAGAATTGGTTCTCAGCCCAGGGCTATGACATGCATTTAACTTATGTCTCTTGTTTAATTTTGCAATTTTGTATGGGTCATGTTTTTCTGCATTTTGCTCTGTAGCCAGTTTGTGAGGGTATTTACTACCCGCAACTTTTGTAATTATGGAAAGATCATATGCTCTGTTTTATGGGAAACTTTCAAGACATGCCAATTGTGCAGCAATTTTGATCTGCCGGCATTATATCTCTTCCTTTGGTTGTAATGAATGGCTGTGCACAGCCTGTTAATATATTTCTCATTTCTGTTTCTGTTAAAAAAAAAAAAATATCGAGATATAATCAAAAGTGTTGTAGGTGACAATGAAATATTTCTCTAAAATTGTGAGTTGGGTTCATGATGGATTTTTTTGGGTTTATTCATCTTGCTTTAGTGATTCTCTCTTCCAAATATCGCACATACCCAGTTCATAGATTGCAATATATCTTCAAATAATTTTCTTCATTTATAAAGATCTATACTTTGTTTTTGTGGGTACAAAAAAAAACTTGAGGTAAAGTGATAACTAGTAGCAAGTAACCATGATGATCTCGTGTTTTAATGAAGAGGCTAATCATTGGCATTAACCCTTGAATACTTCATTTTAGTGCACAATATTTCTTCTTAACTATGGATTTCACAACCCATCAAATACCCGTATAACATGTATGAAATACTTGCAATCCACATGCCATATGTGATGTATCTCAACTTGATTAATGTTTGATTGTAACCCTATGACTGGAAATTGTGCCAAGAATTGAGTTCATTAATATATTTTACGGTTCTATAGGCTAATTGTCCACAATTTTCATCCTTGGGATTCATCTAAAACGTTCCATAGTTCTCCTTTGCTACTTATTCCAAAATGTCTTGTGTTGAATATTCCATTGTTAATGAGAATGCCATGGAGTGCACAACAATCCATTTTCCCTAAATTTGAACATGTTGTATGTCCAAATTTAACACTATATCCCTTGGTGAATGGTTGGTGCGTCATGTGATGGCAATAGAGTAGAGTCTGCAACCCCCTTTTTAAGATTCAATATTAATGTAGAGAAAACATGATTAGCAAATGGAATTGCATAAATTTTTTTTATGCCAAAATTTTGTTGTGCTAAGGTGACAAATTCGTAGTCCATTCCAAATATTCACATGTTGATCCATTTACTATTGTGTTGGAGATGTTTGGAGGGAAGAAATACTATTGGTATCGACATCAAATTATATGCCTTGAAAGAAGGCTTGCAATGGGCCATGACATACTGGAAACTATGCTACTCAAAACCACCATCGACGATGTTACAAAGAGGTATTGGAGGTTGTTGCAAGTTTTTGATGTGGTTGGAAAATATGACTTCAAAATGCAATTACATTATCCATTTAAAAAAAATGTCTTGCTGATAACCTCTGTTAGAAAAAATTATCGAAGAGAAATAACAATAAACAAGATGCAAATATAAAACACATTAACACATTGCAAGAGAGATACCAATATAATGTGGTTCACCCAAGATGGGCTATGTCCACATATAGATTTCTAGTCCTTTTATTATTATACTGTATAGAAAAATGAAGGGATACAACCTACATCACACCCGCTGCAATTCCTCTTCATTATCTCAAAGTCTCTCTCACACAATCACATAGATCGCTTTTCACAATGCTACAATACAATACATAGTTGTATTACAATGGCTTCCTTTTATAAAGGGAATACCATGGGAAAATACCACAGGCTGCACAAAACCATGGGCTTGCAAATCACCCATTATTGATCAAGTCATGATTATGAAATTACAACATTTTAGAAGGCATTTTTCCTAAATTTTCGCTACAAGGGTGCTACCCCAAACCCCCACCAAGGGGGGGTTCCCAAATTAGTCACCCCCTTGGATACTATAGTAGGTGGGGGGTTAATCCCCCCCACGCCCCCCTTTCATGGAACTGGGATCAAAACATGGATGAAAAATGACCTCTAAATCAGGAAGATCAAGCTCCACAACCAACAAAATCCATACTCTGCACATAGTTATATCCATAAATCAGATATATCTTCATGATGAATTGTGCAAATATACATTTTTTTAACCTTCATACTATTAAAGGGATACAAGCTTGGCATTAATCCATGGTCATAAGAGATGTTTAAGAAGTGTTGTAGCCTGCATGTCATACATTGTGCTTGTAAACATTGACTTGTTGTGGTTTGAATTTTCCCTTTTTTCCAATAAAAATACTGATGTTTAATGTTTTCAACTTCTTTTGATTTAAACTTTGGGACAAAAAAATAAAAGAAAACAAAAAATTATTCAATGATACCATAGATATTGTAATGTACCCCAGATCTATATGACCACACGAACAACCACTAGAGACCAAACAAGATTGCATAGCACATGCAAGGTCCAAAATTTCTTAAATGAATGATCCAAATATATAATTACAATTGCCATAAGCTATAATCAATTCGAATATTTAAGAATCATAGTTTTATCCATTTAAAATTAGCTAATCAATCATTAAGCAGGCCAAGCATTCAAGAAAATAATGCATAGACCAGTGATTAATCAGATATTAAGAACACTTAATCCAGTACTAAAAAAAATTAGAATCATGATAATTTCGCCTAAATAATAATTTAATAAACATCAAAAAGATAATTAACCATCTTAAATGCATGTGGAAATGTATAATTAAAAACAACTTAACGAGTTTAACAAGACTCTAAGCAAGGATTAAGATTCATTAATCAATAATTAACAATGTTGATCAACCTTTAAACCGGATTTGACGGCCTATAATTCACCTCCCTGATCCAATACCACCAATTCCGACTTTTTCATGTCGACTCCAAACTTTCCGACATCGATAGTCAGGAGTCAACATGGGAAAACATAACAACGTTCATTTTTGAATTCATATTTCTGCAATCGGGAGTCAAAACAATAAAAAGCAATAATGTCCACTCCCAAATTCCGATTTCCACAATTGGGAGTTGGGATTCTGAACCCCAACATGACACAATGGCAACTTCTGACTTCTGATTCCTAATATCGGTGCACTGAAGGTCAGAAATTGACACTGCTATAGAACACAATGGGAATTCCCGACTTTTGATTCTCGACATTGACACATCAGTAGTTGAGATTTGGAATTGTAAAAAATATAATGGGCCATCCCAGATTATGATTCCCAATGTTATCAAGTTGTGATTTAGGATTATAACCACAACAAAACACACCAGGCCATCCTGACTTTGCATTCATGACGTCACCACATCGAGATTCTAGAGTTGACACCACAACAAACAAGCATGACAAACTTGCACTCTCGACTTCTGATTCCCAACGTCGACATGTCAACAATCGAGAGTCAACACCAACACATCCACACTACAATCCAACAGTCATGATTACAGTCGGGATGGAAATCGACAGACAATATGACCTTGATTGATTCAGATTAGTGGCCAACCACCTATTCCACTAAATAAAAACAATTATCCATTGTGGCAGTTTCCTAGTTAATTTTCTACTATTTTTCGGGTCTCAAACTTACGGGGCCGTTTTGAGTCCCTAAACGATGTTTTTTGGCAATTCGTGTGGTGGGGGGGGGTGTGGAATAGTTGGGAACGACATCCCAATTAAAATTTCTAATCAGATAGAACTTTCTAACAGGATATCAAGTGCTAAAATCGGAGATCGTATGCAAACATTTTGAACTCGAGAATTTGACTGTTGAACTAACTACCTTGGGGTCACAAAATTTATGATGATTCATATTCTAGGGTTATGTTTTGGAGTTTTGGGGTTTTGTCCCTCACACTTATTATAAATAGGCCCTTTTGGCCTCTTTTTTTATTCATATTGGCATGAATGAGCATAGCATCCACATCTATTCTCAGAGATAACTACCACCATTCTAGCTATGTATTTACAGTATGTTCTATTTCCGTCATTTAATAGAATATGTGTTTACTGTATCTCTATTTTCATTGCAATATGTCTATGTTTATGATTCTATATATTCTCTTTCATTTTTTTCACACATAAATCCAGATCATTGATCTTCCATAGGAAAAAAATAGGCAGTTTTCAATAAAATTGACTATGGCACGAAAAAATAACGGATGTGTGCCACGACTTGGAACTGAAATATTTCCCAAGAAAAACATGTCAAGATCACTATTTGAAACAAAAATATAAGGATAACAGGAAGAAGACTCAACGTAAGGCTCACCACGGTTATACAACCAAAAACCATACCTCCAACAAACTGACTCTATAGGTCAATAATTTGACAAATAACTAGACAAACACATAATTATTGCAGATAATAAAATACACCAAACTTGGAACAAATCAACTAAGAACTCCATTGACATATTAGATATCCACAAAGGAAACATGACAAGACTTCACAACCTCAATTCACAATCGTGTTAAGGATGGAAAACATAATTATTATTCATGCATCAACATTCTGCATGCAATAAGTAAACAATCTAGGAAATATGAACTTCACATTTATTACAGTGACGAATTACTTGTTCCTAATCCATTGAATCCTTATGAATTAAGCATTCCACCCAATGATCTTTTTCAACAATTAACTTAAAACAAACAATAAGATAACAAGTAAGAACTACCATAATGTTCAATGGTTATATAAGCCCCTTATGAATAAATATGGCGTTTTTCCCTTTAAAACACCTTCACAATCCTGGAAAGCAATATCATGCTACAACCATTATGTCCAAATAGTCCTACCTACAACGTCTTAACAACTTACAAAAAGAGCATAACTTAGCTATTATCACAACACCTCTTAAACAAGGTTAAGTAACATTCAATTATGAACAATAATTTTACCATTTGTTCATTCTTATATATTAGTATAATTACTTACACAAGATCCATTACCCATCCTTTAGATCATCATTGAATTAACTATCAATTACCCACTAAGGGTTATAACAATTCGGTCAAGTATATTATCAACAGACATGATGGATCAACCATCCTATTTATTTCCATTCAAAGCTTTAAGTTTGTTTATAAAAAAATGTTTTCCTTAACATGCATTCAACACAAAGAGAAAGAACCAATAATTCAATTGTCAAACATGATGTTTGTAATCAACACAATAGTAACATAGAGCTACAAATACTTATCTGAATTCATAAGCATCTAACAGTTATAAACTGGCTTCGTGGTCTCCATGCTCCACCCAATGGCAGGTTTTTTCTTAGCTTATATTATTTCAACACTAAAAGACCATCCCTGAGCCGGGACTTGTGAATTCACCAGAAGAATCTTCCCCTTTACCCAATGTTCTTCTCATAACAGGAATAACATTCAACTCTACCTCATAATTCAAAGGAAACTAAACATATACACATGCATCTAGGAAACATGCAGGCTATAACCAAATCCATGCCAAACAATTATCCATTACCCATATTTTATATTTCCATTGACTTAACTGTCAATTACCCACTAAGTATTATAACCATTCATTCAATTGTATTATCAACATCCATGATGAATCATCCATCCTATTAATTTCCATTCAAAGCATTCGGTTTGTTTATCAAATAGTGTTTTAATTAACAGACATTCAACACAAATAGTAAGCACCAATAATTCAATTGCCAAACACGCTATTTGTAATCAACTCAACGATAACACAAAGTTACAAACAATTATCTTAATTCATAAACATATAGCAACTAGAAACTCACTTCGTGGCTACCACGCTCCACCCAATCATAGGTCTGTGCTCGGCTTATATTATTTCAACACTCAAATACCACCCCTGAGTTGGGACTTGTGAAGTCACCAGAAGACTCTTCTCCTTTACCCAAGGTTCTTCTCATAATAGGAATAACATTCAACTCTTCTTAACAATTCAAAGGAAACCTAACATGTACACATGAATCTAGGAAACATGCAGGCTACAACTAAATCCATGCCAAACATTACACTTACGACTCTGAATTCTTTCCAATTGTACCACAATGAAAAATCATCACTACTACTTAGTGATCAGGGAATCCACCAGAGTAATTCATGTACAATTTAAAATTTCCATGACCACAAATCAATAATCAATTACAGTTCAAGAAAGGTTCCAAGGAGAACGGTTTAAGCCATCACTAATAATTATTAAGTACGAAGGTCATAGGTTCACCTCAACGTTGAATTGGTTACTCAACTATTGTCCTTGCTTGGTGCACACCTCTCTCCCCCTCGCTTCACACTGACCTACAACCCTCCAAATCCCTTTGTTACCTTCATCTCTCTCTCTCTCTCTCTCTCTCTCTCTCTCTCTCTCTCTTTCTCTCGCTCTCTCTCTCATCACCCTCACCGTGACCAAATTTTCATGGGAACTATTCCCATCAAGAGAAACATGTCATAGACACAATTTAATCCTCACCTAACTCATCCAATGAAAATTATAGGGGTGAAATTTTGCCCATGGGAAAAATTGTTAGATTTTTATCATTCAAGCTAACATTATGATCTTAGGATCTTTAACTGAGATAATAACATGCACAGCAATAAACACAAGAGACAAGAGACCCAAAGAATTTTCCTCGGGGAAACCATAAAGGAGAAACCCCACAACTTCCTCAGAGATAGAATCAACACCAAAAGTAAAACCCAAAAACATAAAGATGATCTCTTGATAGCAGTAGTCTCTCTCTTGTCCCAACAACTTCTCTCTCACTCATGCACCCCAATGAGTGAGTGTGTGTGTGATAAATAGAGAGGCTCACTCTCTATTTATATTCTTTCGTTCACTTGAAACCCAATCCAACATGTTGGTCTCAATTAACAATTAATTACTAGAGTCGACATCTCTAGGAGTGTCTAATAACCCTAGTGCCCCACAACTTGTGGGGACTTTGCCTCCTCCGTCCAACAAGGAGGGTTATCCTTAACACAACGGTGGGGACTATTTCCCTAACTTACAATGACTCACCTAGGGTCAACTTCTCTAGGATAGTCTAATAACCCTAGGGCCCCACAACTGCGGGGACTTTAACCCTTGAACAATAGGAGGGTTACCCACAATGACTTAACATGACTTACTTACATTATAGAACCTCCCGACAGGAACATCGAGGCATGACATGACTCAAATAAATTATAGACACATCCCAAAATAAACATCGGGGTACAATACATAAGATATATGGATGAATACATTATGAAGTTACAAATACATCAACACTCCCTCTTAACTAGGAAGGTATTCTCTCGACACAATTTATCAGCACAAATATTCTTCTCTGTATCATCTGGATCATTGTCAAGTTCTCATCATCTTCATCTGGATCTAGATCATCACTCGATCTGGATCATCATCACTGGATCTAGATCATCACTCGATCTGGATCATCATTAGTGGATCTAGATCATCACTAGATCTGGATCATCATTGCTAGATCATCATCACGGGTGCTATCTCATGATTATTCTCGTCACAGGAAGTTCTACAGAGTCAGCCCTTTTTCATGCTAGTTGTAGCCCTAGCCTCCATGTAGGTATTTTCCAACACTTATATCTGACCCTAAGTCAAAATGGACCACCCAACACTTATATCTGATCATGTAGGAACCAATCCTATAATCATATTAGAAAGGCACACCCAACACTCACATATGACCATGCACTAGAAGACTCTTCTCCTTTACCCAAGGTTCTTCTCGTAATAGGCATAACATTCAACTCTTCTTAACAATTCAAAGGAAACCTAACATGTACACATGAATCCAGGAAACATGCAGGCTACAACTAAATCCATGCCAAACATTACACTTACCACTCTGGATTTTTTCCAATTGTACCACAATGAAAACTCATCACTACTGCTTAGTGATCAGGGAATCCACCAGAGTAATTCATGTACAATTTAACATTTTCGTGACCACAAATCAATAATCAATTACAGTTCAAGAAAGGTTCCAGGGAGAACGGTTTAAGCCATCACTAATAATAATTAAGTACGGAGGTCACAGGTTCACCTCAACGTTGAATTGGTTACTCAACTATTGTCCTTTCTTAGTGCACACCTCTCTCCCCCTCGCTTCACACTAACCTACAACCCTCCAAATCCCATTTGTTACCTTCATCTCTCTCTCTCTCTCTCTCTCTCTCTCTCTCTCTCATCACCCTCACCGTGACCAAATTTTCATAGGAACTATTCCCATCAAGAGAAACATGTCATAGACACAATTTAATCCTCACCTAACTCATCCAAGGAAAATTATAGGGGCAAAATTTCGCCCATGGGAAAATTGTTAGATTTTTATCATTCAAGCTAGCGTTATGATCTTAGGATCTTTAACTAAGAGAATAACATGCAAAGCAATAAACATAAGAGACAAGAGACACAAATAATTTTCCTCGAGGAAACCATACAGGAGAAAACCCTGCAACTTCCTTAGAGATAGAATCAGCACCAAAAGTAAAACCCGAAAACATAAAGATGATCTCCTGATAGCAGTAGTCTCTCTCTTGTCCCAACAACTTCTCTCTCACTCATGTGCCCCAATGAGTGAGTGTGTGTGTGATAAATAGAGAGGATCACTCTCTATTTATATTATTTCATTCACTTGAAACCCACTCCAACATGTCGGCCTCAATTAACAATTACTAGAGCCGACATCTCTAGGAGTGTCTAATAACCCTAGTGCCCCACAACTTGTGGTGACTTTGCCTCCTCCGACCAACAAGGAGGGTTATCCTTAACACAACGGTGGGGACTATTGCCCTGACTTATAATGACTCACCTAGGTTCAACTTCTCTAGGATAGTCTAATAACCCTAGGTCCCCACAACTGTGGGGACTTTAACCCTTGAACAATAGGAGGGTTACCCACAATGACTTAACATGACTTGTTTACATTATAGAACCTCCTGATAGGAACATCGGGGCATGACATGTCTTAAATACATTACAGACACATCCCAGAATAAACACCAGATTACAATACATAAGATATACGGATGAATACATTTCGACGTTACAAATACATCAACACTCCCTCTTAAGTAGGAAGGTATTCTCTCGACACAATTTATTAGCACAAATGATTCTTCTTTGTATCATCTGGATCATCGTCAAGTTCTCATCATCTTCATCTTCAAGTCATCTTCATTTGGATCTGGATCATCACTGGATCTGGATCATCATCACTCGATCTAGATCATCATCACTAGATCTGGATCATCATTGATGGATCATCACTGCTGGATCATCATCATGGGTGCTATCTCATGATTCTTCTCGTCACAGGAAGTTCTACAGAGCCAACCCTTTTTCATGCTAGTTGTAGGCCTAGCCTCCATGTAGGTCTTTTCCAGCACTTATATCTGACCCTAAGTCAGAATGGCCCACCCAACACTTATATCTGATCATGTAGGAACCAATCCTATAATCATATCAGAAAGGCACGCCCAACACTCACATATGACCATGTGGGAACACATCCCACAACCCTGCCAGAAAGGCCCAACACTTACATTCGACCATGCGAGGAACCAATCCTCCATGCCAAAAGGCTCTGCACTTACATATGACAACCAATGTCAAAAAGGATCAGCACTCATATCTGACAACCAATGTCAGAAAGGCTCAGCACTTATATTTGACCATGCGAGGAACCAATCCTCCATGCCGAAAGGGCTCTGCACTTACATCTGACAACCAATGTCAGAAAGGCTCTGCACTCACATCTGATCATTTAGGAACCAATCCTACAGTCACATCAGAATGGCCCTCAGTCCCATACTGAGCTTTCTTGGTAACTAACCAGGTGCCTCCATTCCAATAATGGCATTTAGCACTTATATCTGATCATGTAGGAACCAATCCTACAGTCACATCAGAATGGCTCAGCACTCACATCTGACATGCGAGGAACCAATCCTATGATCATGAAAAAATGGCTCAGCCCTTACATTTGACCATGGAAGGAACCAATCCTCTTACCATGTCAGAATGGCTCATGGACTCATCACTTCCCTTTGGAGGGAAATCAATTTGGAGAACACCAAGCTTCTCCCTGAAGTACTCAAACTTCACTCTAGCTAATGGATTTGTCAACACATCAGCTATCTGTTCGTTCATCGCAACATACTAGAGCTTCACTGCTCCCCTCTGCACCATATCCCTAATATAGTGATACTTGATCTTGATATGCTTCGACTTGTTATGGAACACTGAGTGCTCCGACAACTTCACACAACTCTGGTAGTTGCAATATATACAAGTAGCATCCAACTGGAGATCAAATAAATCAGCCAGTAGCTTCCTCAACCATGCTACCTCACAGCTAGTTGAACAAGTTGCGACATACTCTGCTTTAGCTGTACTCAGTGCCACACAAGATTGCTTCCTGCTAAACCAAGAGATCACACCTGATCCCATACTGAAGTAGCACCCTGAAGTGCTCTTTCTATCGATGGCACTACCTACCCAATCTGAATCAACATAACCCTCAAGATTAATCTTCTGATTTTCCTCATACTTGAGCCCATAATCAACTGTACCCCTCAGGTACCTCAGAATATGCTTTGCAGCAATCAAGTGAACATGTCTTGTATCTGTGAGGAACTAGCTCAAGGTGTTCACAGCAAAGCAAATATTTGGTCTCGTGTTCATTAGGTACATCAAGGACCCAATAATCTGACGATACATCATAGCATCAACCATCTCTGATGAAGCATCACTCAATAGCTTCATGTTCGATGCCATAGGTGTGGTCATGGCCTTGTAGTCCATCATCCTGAACCTCTTCAGAATATCTATTGCATACTTCCCTTGTCTGAGGAAGATTCCATCCGCATTTTGTCACACCTCCATGCCTAGAAAATAGTGCATCAACACATAACAGGAGCATCGCTGGTCTTCCGCCTTAAACCTTGAAGAAAAGGTTGGAATCCACTTTACTCTCAGTAAAGCCTAGAGTCATCAGTAATCTGTCCATCCTGTCGTACCATGTCAAACCTCAAGATATTCTGTGGTCACTCCCTCTGAATCGGAGCATCATACTCCCTCTGTCTTCCGTACTCTATGCACTGAAACATTATGTACTGGAGTGACAGGTAGCTTCCTATGCTACTAATATTCTATGTATCCATCTAGTGTATATAATTTCATCTTCAACCTTACAGCAAAGGTTAATATCTTCATCAAGCTCATCATGTATGTGTTTCAACTCCCACTGGCTGCAAATGTCTCTTCGTAGTCCATGCCTTCTTTTCGTGAGAAGCCTTGTGCTACGAATCTTTCCTTGTATCCCATGATGTTCCATCTACTGCTTGATGGAACTACTAAATTCCCTTCACGTATCGATAGTGCATCCTAGACATCATTCTTCTTGAACTGGTCTTCCCTTTCTTCTTGGTTACTTCTTCATGGATGGAAGGTTCTACATCAATGATGTCACTGCATTTGTCATATTATTCTTCATCTTGAACTATCGTCACTTGTTCTTCAGAACAAGTCTCATCCTTCTTTGGTTGTAGGCGATTTTGTATGCGATCTTTCTTACAAGTCAAATGCATTTGTATGATTAGAAACATTTCATAAGGAATATTCATAATGGAAAACTCTTATGCATAAATATATGATCATGCAACTATTTTAGCCAATACAACATTCATCCATATCTCACGGAAACGTTTCTATATGCCTTCCATCTCCACCAGGACAACATTGATATTGTGCACTAATCCAATATGTCAGCAAAGAGGTTTCATTCTAGATAAGTAGCAATGGAGAGTTGTATAGCACCATGAGCTGCTTACCCATCACATGCGTATTAGTAATATACTGTCATTAATGCAAACATTCTATCATGCATAATATATTAACTGAATATAAACAAATGCATAACAAAACAATATCATGAAATGACAATTGAATACTTATCTTTATTTGTTTCGTGGGTGGACTCCTTCTTGAGCCTTTAGCTTCATCATCTTCTTCATTCATAATAGCATCATTTATTATCCAAATGCTAAGGTGGATAAGAGGTTCTTCAAGAGTTGAGATCTTCATATTCCTCATTGCTTGAGGGATCTTCTGTGGATGGTGAGAGCTTGATCTTCAGTTGCTCCCATATTCTCTTATCTTCTTGTGAGTCGAGATTCTTCTTCTTCCCAGAGTCTGCTGAAAGTAATCCCTTCCTTCCAACAAACATTCCTTGAATGAATGAATCCCATGATATTGGGAGGCCATTCAAGGTGGCTATCACCACTTCTTCATTCTTCACTTCTTATTTTACTGCTTCACTTTGTTCTTTGATTTGAGAGACCCTTGTAAAGTATGAATGTATGGTCTCTATATTCTGGATCTTCACATTCTTCAACTGGTTTCTCAAAGTAATATTCTGATTTATGTTCTTCCTTTCAAATATATTGGTTAAGGAATCAAACATCTCTTTCAGTGTCTTTATGGGAGACACTTGTGGTACAAGTTGATCCATGACTGAATCAGCAGTGATCTTCTTGGCCTTGACCAAGTTCTTCTGGTGTAAGGCTTTTAGCCTCATCTCCCTCTGGAACTGGAACCTCTCTACTTATGTAGGTGTCCAATTCATTTTCTTCAGAGAGATCAAATACTTCCATGCTTGGAAGTTGTCAACTTCAACAATCTTATCATCAAGCTGATGTGATAGATAACTTTGAAATGATAACCTCAAATGAAAATAGCAAAAGATTAGATCTTACCGATTTGAGGTGTCCATCCTGGTTCCAGAGTTGGCTGATCTAGGGTTTTCCAGAGAAACCCTAATTCTAAAAACTTGGAATCTTTCAAATCAGATTGGATAGAAAGATAGATCTCTTCAAATTGAGCCGTCCCATGTACTCCTTTTTTGAAAACAGTGGAGGGAAGCTCCTGGAACAGGAAGCCCTAGTTTTCCAATTTCTTCTGCAAAAATTCCTGTTACTATTTCTGCAGTATCTATGAAATTACTTCCCCTCTATGTTTGAAACTTTGCACTCAAGTATCCTCCCATGTCTCTATTCCAACACCACAGGTTTCATCAGAATTGGTTTCACCAATTGGGACTTATGATTATTTTCCCAAGGTGACCTGTTACATGACTGTTCAGAACAATGAAGTTGTATGGACTGCCACATATCATTGTTTCATCTTCTGGGTCTAAAATTCAGACCACAAAAATTACAGTCCATGCCATTTCTAGAACATCTTCATAAATTTCATTTGGACCTTTGTAGCCGAAGATGTGGAAATTCTCCCCAGGTGTCTTGATTAGGGATGAATCCTGGAAGAGGTTGGAACCCTAACTTGGAGGGATCATATCTCCTAGAATATAGAGAATCTAAGGCTAAATTTTGGACACAATGTAAATAAGGATTTTATATTCAACTTGTGAAAGGTTTCACTCCTGATCCTTCTCCAATCCCAATATATAATGAATATACCAAAAATTATCAGTTTTAGTATTCTAGGGTTTTTCCAGCTCGGGGTCAAACTAGGGTTTGAATTTCTTGGAGTTATACCCAACCAAAAATATTGACCCAGGTCTCTAAACTTTGATTTTTATAAGGAGTGAAATCCTATGGCAGGCTCACTCAAAAATTCCTCTTCTGTAGAAAGCCCTAATTTCCCGCACCGAAAACTGAAAATGCTCGGAATTGAATTCCGCTTCGACAGAAAGATGCACCCTTCAATGGAGAGTCATCCTAGCATAATTTTGCTGATGGATTGTGGAGAGAGACCAAAAAAGTAAGAATCCCTAACTTCTCCATCTGCACAATGTCTTCTTCTCAGGTTAGCTCTGATACCATGTTAGATTTTTATCATTTAATCTAGCATTATGATCTTAGGATATTTAACTGAGAGAATAACATGCACAACAATAAACACAAGAGACAAGAGACACAAATAATTTTCCTCTGGGAAACCATAAAGGAGAAAACCCCACAACTTCCTCAGAGATAGAATTAGCACCAAAAGTAAAACCCGAAAACATAAAGATGATCTCCCGACAGCAGTAGTCTCTCTCTTGTCCCAACAACTTCTCTCTCACTCATGCACCCCAATGAGTGAGTGCATGTGTGTGATAAATAGAGAGGCTCACTCTCTATTTATATTCTTTCGTTCACTTGAAACCCACTCCAACATGTCACCCTCAATTAACAATTACTTACTAGAGCCAACATCTCTAGGAGTGTCTAATAACCTTAGTGTTAGTTTTTCAACATTTAAGCTAGCATTATGTTAAGATATTTTCACTGAGAGAATAACAAGAACAGCAATCACATAAGCACATCACAAGAGACAAGAGACACAAATATTTTTAGGAGGGGAAACCATAAATGGAGAAAACCCCTCAACTTCCTCTAAGATAGTATCACCACAAGATGTGATCCCAAAACAGTAAGATGACCTCCCAACACAACAGCAGCCTTCTGTCTTCTATCAAGCCAAAGTATTTCCTTCTCCAAAGGTGCGCCACACTTGAGAGAGTAAGTGATGTAATTCACAAGTGATAAATAGAGAGACTCTCACTCTCTATTTATATTCTTCCGTTGACTTGAAGTGCACTCAACCATGTAGGCTTAACTTACAATTACTTACTCGAGCCTACACCTTAAATAGTGTATAATAACCCAAGTGCCCCTAAACTGTGGGGACTTACCTAATGACTTGATATGACTTGTTTACATTATTAATCCTCCCAATCGGAACATCGGGGCATGACCACATGACTCAAATACATAATAGAAACATCCCGAAATAAACATCGAGTTACAATACATAAGATACATAGAAGAATACATTCCGAAGTTACATATACATCAACACTCCCTCTTAACTAGGAAGGTATTCTTTCGACACAACTTTTCAGCACTGGTCTTCTTCTCTACATCAACTGGATCATATTTGTCTTCGAGTCATCTTCATCTTCAAGTCATCTTCGTCTTCAAGTCATCTGGATCTGGATCATCTCTCGATCTGGATCATCATAAAACATCATCATAGGATCTAGATCATCACTCGATCTAGATCAACATCACTGGACTGGATCTGGATCATCACTCGATTTGGATCATCTCTCTGTACTGGATCTGGATCATCACTCGATCTGGATCATCACTGCTGGATCTGGATCATCACTCGATCTGGATCATCACTGCTGGATCTGGATCATCACTCGATCTGGATCTCTCGGAGTCATCATAACTGGATCTGGATCATAGCTTGATCTGGATCTCCACTGTTCATCATCATGTGTGTACTATCTCGTCATAGGAAGTTCTACAGAGCCAACCCTTTTTCAAGCTGGTTGTAGGCCTACTCTCATGTAGGTCTTCTCCCAGCACTTACATCTGACCTGCTCGTCAGAAAGGCATGCCCAACACTCACATCTGATCATGTAGTAAACTACAATCACATCAGAAAGGCCCATCACTCACATTCACCAGCATGATAGGACATCACATCACTAACATCTGTGAAATGGCTCTGCACTTATATCTGACCTACTAGTCAGAAAGGCACAATCCCATCCAGGGGAACACATCCCCACACTGCTGGAAGACTCCTATCCAGATAGGAACACATCCTATCACCGTGATAAGATATTTCTGCAGTTACATCTGACCTCCTCGTCAGAAGGGCACAATCCCATCCAGGGGAACACATCCCCACACTGATGGAAGACTCCTATCCAGACAAGAACACATCCTATCACCGTGATAAGAGATTTCTGCACTTACATCTGACCTCCTCGTCAGAAAGGCACAATCCCATCCAGGGGAACACATCCCCACACTGATGGAAGACTCCTATCCAGACAGGAACACATCCTATCACTGTGATAAGATATTTCTTCACTTACATCTGACCTCCTCATCAGAAGGGAACAATCCCATCTAGGGGAACACATCCCCACACTGATGGAAGAATCCTATCCAGAAAGGAACACAACCTATCACCGTGATAAGATATTTCTGCACTTACATCTGACCTCCTCGTCAGAAAGGCACAATCCCATCTAGGGGAACACATCCCCACACTGATGGAAGACTCCTATCCAGACAGGAACACATCCTATCACCGTGATAAGATATTTCTACACTTACATCTGACCTCCTCGTCAGAAAGGCACAATCCCATCCAGGGGAACAAATCCCCACACTGATGGAAGACTCCTATCCAGATAGGAACACATCCTATCATCGTGATAAGAGATTTTTGCACTTACATCTGACATGGAAGGAACTAAATCCTTTAGCCATGAACAGAATGGCACTGCCCTTACATCTGACCTGCTCGTCTGAATGGCTATGCATATCAGCACTCATATCAGTCATGGAAGGAACCAATCCTCTCACCATGACGGAATGGCTCAGCCCTTACATCTGACCATGGAAGGAACCAATCCTCTCACCATGTCAGAATGGCTATGAATCTCATCACTGTCTCTGGGAGGAAGCCTCGATCTGGAGAACACCAAGTCTCTCTCTGAAGTACTCAAACTTCAGCCTAGCCAATGGCTTCATCAATACATCAGCTATCTATTCCTCCGTCACAACATACAGGAGCTTCACTGCTCCTCTCTGCACCATATCCCTGATATAGTGATATTTGATCTCAATATGCTTCGACCTGTCATGGAACACTGGATTCTCTGACAACTTCACGCAACTCTGGTTGTCACAATGTATATAGGTAGCATCCAGCTGGAGATCAAATATATAAGACAGTAGATTCCGTAGCCATACTACCTCACAACTAGCTGAACAAGCTGTGACATACTCTGCTTCAACTGTACTCAGTGCCACACAGGATTGCTTCCTGCTAAACCAAGAGATCACACCTGATCCCAAACTGAAGCAACATCCTGAAGTACTCTTCCTGTCGATGGCACTGCCTGCCCAATCTGAATCAACATAACCCTCCAGGTTAATCTTTTGATTCACATCGTACTTGAGCCCATAATAAACTGTACCCCTGCATGCTTTGCAACCATCAGGTGAACATGTCTCAATGTTCTCACAGCAAAGCAAATATTTGGTCTCAGGTACATCAAGGACCCAATCATCTGACGATACATCGTAGTATCAACCGTCTCTGAAGAAGCATCACTCAATAGCTTTAGATTCGATGCCATAGGTGTGGTCATGCAGTTCATCATCCTGAATCTCTTCAGGATCTCTACTGCATACTTCCCTTGTCCAAGGAAGATTCCATCTGCACTCTGCCACACCTCCATGCCTATAACAATAGTGCATCGACACATAACAGGAACATCACTGGTCTTCTGCCTTCAATCTTGAAGCAAAGGTTGGAATCCACTTTAATCTCAGTAAAGCCTAGAGTCATCAGTAATATGCCCATCTTGTTGTACCATGTCGAACCTCAAGATATTCTGTAGTCACTCCCTCTGAAGCGAAGCATCATACTCCCTCTATCTTCTATGCTCTATGCACTGAAAACATTCTCTACTGGAGTGACAAGTAGCTTCCTATGCTACTAATCTTCTATGTGATCATCTAGTGTATAGACTTACATCTTCAACCTTGTAGCAAAGGTTAAGATCTTCATCAGGCTCATCATGTATGTGTTTCAACTCTCACTGGCTGCAAATGTCTCTTCGTAGTCTAGGCCTTCCTTTCGTGAGAAGCCTCATGCTACGAATCTTGCTTTGTATCCCACGATGTTTCCATCTACTGCATGATGGAACTACGAACTTCTCTTCATGTATTGATACAGTGCCCTGACATCATTCTTCTTGAACTGGTCTTCCCTTTCTTCTTGGAGGCTAGAAGGTTCTGCATCAATGATGTCACTGCACTCGTCATATTATTCTTCATTTTGAAATGTCGTCACTTGTTCTTCGGAACAAGTCTTCATTCTTCTTTGCTTGTAGGCGATTATGTATGCAATATTTCCTACAAGTCAAATGCATTTATATGGATAG